>JAJIYU010021135.1:0-10187 GCA_030144865.1 Tinospora cordifolia | reverse complement strand
ACGCCTAATGGGATTATTATTAGTATTTTGTGAGTATTTCTTTATCTTGGTCATTTATATGGCATTATAAATATAAAAATGATTTGAATGTAAGCATGTTATTTGTATTGACATTTGTTGCTTTTGATTTGGAAGTCAAAAAATTATATTTACACGACAACGTGTTTTGGATTTGCAAGAGCAGATCTAAAATACGGTATCGTTTCGATAGGCTGAGTCATGGGAAATAATATTTTTTATGTGATAATCCATGTGGGACTGAACCATGAGAAGTATCAACCTTTTTTCATGTGATAATCTTCAAAATGATTGTAGAGTAGATACTAATTAGAGGTACAATCTACTATTGTCCAGGGCAGACAAGAAATGAGTCTGACTCTACTTTTGAAAGATGTGCATGTGCATGTATTTTATTAAATGATACATTGAAAATAGTATGATCACTATGTTGAATGCATGTATGTATGACTTAAATGTACATGATGAATTTAAATGTTTTATCTAATTTGATTTTCTGCATGATTATTAAAATGCATCTAAATATCATAGATAAGGATTATTCACTGGGCATGTTGCTACTCATTTATTATCTTTAACAATTAAGGAACAGATAGAAAAGGAAAGAGGTCAACGCGAGAAGAGTAGACAACTCTTTAGTTACTATTGGGTGTATAGGCTTGATTATTTTTGTGGGCTGTATTTTTGTATAATTATAATTATCACTACATATATAGTATTATCTAGAGGGGTATGAATTTGCCTACATTAGGTAAGAATGTGGAAAGACGCAGATTTCAAATTATAAATTATGATTGATGATAATGTGTTGAATATTATCTGTTATGAACTAATGGATTGAAAAAATGTTTATCAGGTGATGATTTTTATTTAGGAAAAGTCAAAGTTTTACGGGAGACTCTGTCAAAATTTTTATGGATATTGAGTAATTCGGAGTACAAGAGGCTAACATAGTATTATATACGTATGTGTAGCATATATGGTATTATGTGTCGGTCGTAATGTTACTTTTACAAAATAGGTTGCAATAACAAAGTTCAATAGTTGACTGTTGTAAAAAAGATATAAGGTATCACAACATTCATTCGAGAACGTTGTTTATAACCATCTATAACAATGTTTTGCCCAACTATTGTTAAAGAATCGTATAGTAAAAGAAGAATAAATTTACCCAAAAAAACTATGTTTAATAAATTAATAATATAAGTTAAAATCAATTCTAAGTTTGAGTAAAATAATTAATTAAATTTTTTTAAAAAAATAGTTAATTTAATGAAGTATACACTTTTAGAATAAAATGAACACTTTTGATAAAATATATTAATTAATTTAGTTTATTAAAATAAGAAGAAAGGCAAAATAACAACCAACAATTTAAATTTTTTCTGTATTTTATTGATTAAGACTTTAAAAAGGTAAAATAACAACTAACAACTAAGAATTTCTTGACATTGTAATAATCTTCAAAGATAATATCAAATTCAAGGATAAGTTTAAAAATCGACTAATAAAATATGTGTTCTAGATAAAGTAAATTGTTTATTTAGGAAAATGAAACTAAAACCTATCAAATAAAACTCCATTGTGAATATTCAATCTAAATTATTAGAGATCTCAATAAGTTTGAAAGTGACAACTAAACGAAAAAATTTGATGTGGCACTACAAAATTAAAACTCTATTGTGAATATTCAATCTAAATTATTAGAGATCCCAATAAATTCAAAAGTGACAACTAAACCAAAAAATTTGGTGTGGCACTACAAAATTAGAACTCCATTGTGAATATTCAATCTAAATTATTAGAGATCCCAATAAGTTCAAAAGTGACAACTAAATGAAGAAATGTGGTGTAGCACTACAAAATTATATATCTACCATTCTTATGATACATGAGTGTTGTCTGCAACATGAATAAGGCTAAGTTAGGGTGTTAATGAATCATATGATGTTCTAATAATATAGGGTATTACAAAGATACTCTTTTTATGAATCACCTCTGTGAGCATGAATTGGATTAATTATTTGGGAATGTAAGGCTTCAATTCTCTAAAGTACATAAATTTGAGAGTTGTTCAAGTGTAAAATGAACACAACTGTGAGAGGCAATAATGCGAGGAAAAGAATTGTGTAAAATATTGTTATTTTGATTTACATAAAAGGAAGAACAGTTCAAGACACCATATTCACTAATAATATTTCACTAAAAAATATTCAAGGCCACACAAACTACTTATCCTGATGCACTTTTATTCCTCAATACTCTCTCACATATCTACATTAAAAATTCAGTTATGTGTGGATAGAGTATGAAGTAGAGAATGCAATTTTCATTCATACAGGGATTTTTGAAAAAATATAGATATTAAAATTAAGTGAATGAAAAATTGAAAATGTAGAAGAGTAAACACCATTCTATAGTCATTTAAAGGTTACATATATGTAGATGAGCAAGTATAACACACTTTTAACAACTATAAATATTTCCTTCTGAGAGTTCATGCAATATGATTATTTAGGATCGTAACATGCAATAATCTTTTGTGGTCTAAAATATATATTATTATGCATATGTTGCTTCAATTATTCTTTTTATTTAAAAAACTATTGTCCCAAGTAGAAGATCTTTGTATCAGACAACTTTAAACTGTGAGCATTAACTTGAGATAAAATTGTCCAGAGGACGAAAAGTCCTACTGTACCCTTAATCAATTCATCTATATTCAAGTTTTAAATAACGACATACACATATATATACTCATGGGAGTTTTTAGAATTGAATTCTTCTTTTGTCTATCGCACCTTATACACACACACACATATATATGTATGACATTTTCAACTTTTGGAACATCCAGAATTATGAAAGATAACCGAGGTAATCAACCATATAGCACCTAACTTGAAGGAGTCCAAGTTTGTTTTATTTTAAGATTTTGACTGCATATAATATATATATATATATGACATTTTCAACTTCTGGAACATCCAGCATTATGAAAGATAACCGAGGTAATCAACCATATAGCACGTAACTTAAAGGAGTCCAAGTTTGTTTTATTTTAAGATTTTGACTGCATATAATATATATATATATATATTGTTGAATAAGTAATAACCCAAAAAAAAAAAAGGTCTCACCACAAGTGGGGCAAATATTCTAAAAGAAAAAAAAAGGAACTTAGTAGCATGTGATGCAATGAACAAATTGACATGCCACCACATCGAGCTAATAATTAACAAGTTTATGCAGTGCACTAGTACTAGTTTTCCATGAAAAAATGCAACATGTAATAACAGAATAGGTAAAATATTATATAGTTGAACTATACTGCATGATTAAAAAATTAAAATCCTAGTTTCTATAATCATTTTGCTTAGCTCGCATCAATATATGTATGACATTTGGAAATCAGAGGGAAGCGACTACTTCAAATTAATCATGATCAAGCGTTGTCATAGACATAATAAGTTTCATGAAATTTCCTATGTTGTTTACCAAGTGAAATTAATTAAGAATAAAGTGGTAAGTTTGCCAGCTATATAAAGGGTGATTGGGGTCCTTTGGGTTCACAGAAAAACCAGTTTGGTATTAGTGACGGGAAAAACTATGGGAAGGAAAGAGGGCTCGATGGCATCGGTTACCCTTCTTCTAGTAGTGATTATTGCTATCTCTTTCCCGTTGATGACTGGAGCTGATTATGCACCACCGGTTTATGAGGAGTATCCCCCTGACTACTACTACAAATATCCTCCACCTCCTAAAGAATACTACGAGTACAAGTCTCCTCCACCACCCTCCAAGGAGTACTACGAATATAAGTCACCACCGCCTCCACCTAAAGAATCTTACGAATACAAACATTATGAATATAAGTATCCTCCGCCACCTAAGAAGCTGTACTATAAGTACAAATCTCCTCCTCCGCCACACAAGAAATATTATAAATACAAGTCACCACCTCCACCTAAAGAGCCATATGAGCATAAGCATTATGAATATAAGTCTCCTCCTCCACCACCCAAGAAGTACTATGAATACAAGTCACCTCCACCATCAGATTACAAATACAAATCACCGCCTCCACCTTATCATTACTAAGAGTAAGTAATCTTTGGTATGGTCAATGGTGAGCTTTCAATTACTTATTAATGGTTCAAAACCATTGATGGAATATTACAAAAATGGTAATTATATTAAAATCATATTTTCTTCGCTGCAGGCACATGAAGACACATTAATTAGGATGGGAACGTGGAATAAATATGGAGGCATGTAGATTCTTTTTCTCCTAGAGAAGAAACGCGTGACTCCTCTAATGTTTTATGGTGTTTGAATGGTCTACTGGATCTCAATAATATTTATTTACTCGTGTTTTACTGTTCATGTATTGTAATCATCAGCGTGGTTGTTCGTATAATGATATGTGATTGTAACATTCCCCGCTTTTATTAATAAAAATTATTATTATATGAAAAAAAATTTTATTCTCATTATTGCTTGTAGAAAATGTACTATAGAACAGCCTTTACTCCGTCATTTGTTTTGTTAGAAATACAAATAAATAATGAAACAAGGCAAGTTGGTCATAGACAAATGGAATACCAAGCTTCAAATGGGGAGCATAAACATAAATTAAGTAATATAAATTTATATGAATTATATTTTTCTAGAGAGTAGTTGCTCCTTTTAAATTATTACTTATCAAGTAAAACAAGATTTTAATTAATTATTTCACCATGCTATGTACATATATATATAGGCTGCAAAATCTAGTTCATATATATTTGCACGTAATTGTTAATTATAAATAAGAAGTTAAATTTTTATTTATGATGGTCCATTGGATATTAGCTCATTCCTAGTTCTTTATGCAAGGGCAGTGCAACGTAATGAAAAGTAAACAAGTTTTGATGGTGCATTTCTATGAAGTAGAAATGATTTTGCTAGGAGTATTGTCAATATTTTGGTTGCAATATATCAATAAATATTAACGGAGGCTTATTAAAAAGCAAGAAATGGATCTTAAAATAGCATTGACACAAGAGCATAACTTGGAGGCATAGGTCAAAAGTTGATTGGCTAAAACTTGGAGATAAGAATAGCAAATTTTTTTATGCCAAAATAATGCACAAAAGATGTCAAAACCTTATTAGGGCAATTCAGATGGACAATGGAGAGTGTTTAAAAAAGAGGACAATATATATGCTTTAGTATGCAGCACACTTAGCTCTAATCATCAAGCTAACATCTTCATGGCGTGGTTCACAATTGGCCTTTGTTAGATGGAAGGCAAGAAACAATTTGGTTTTTAGAGGTTTGTCATATAATCAAAACAGGATCGCCATGAAGGGGAGAATGAATCAGTATAGCATACTTCATTAATTTCAGATGGACTCCTCTCTGTACAGCTAAGGATGTTAATCGTTCCTTTCAAGTAGGTTTAGGTTGGGAGCATTGTTGACAATATATAATGAAAGGGTGATGCCAGCTGAGAGTTGGATTTAAGAGGGAGTTATCTCCATTGAAGATGCCCTAGGAAGATGGATCCATATGTAGAGAAACAGAGTTGTGTTTTGATATTAATTGTTGTTTGCATTGCTAGCTAAGTGTATCCATCAACCCAATACATTCCGACCAAATCGTACCACCCAAATCTCTTGGATTGGTTGGGATTAAGTTTCAGTGGTTATTTGAATTGAGTTGTATTTAAAATACTTGACTAAACGGTTTAGGTTGAGTTGTAGATTAGACAATTAAAAGTTGATTATAACTAATTCAACTCGATCTAACCTTTTCCTCTACTACTACTTTTGTAATTATAAATGTTTTTAAGACCAAATGAAATAGGTTCTAAAAATATTTTGACTGCATATAAATAATGAACCTTGAAGTAAGTATTTAAGTTAATAAAAATATTTAATTAAAATCAAATTCTCTTTTTATGTTAATAAGTCATATTATTTTTAGATATTAATAAGAATTATTAATTATTTTTTACATAAATATAGGCTTCGTACTAAGGAATTTTAACTTTGAAGAAAATTCAATTATTAAGTTTTATTAATGAGTCGATACTCATGATGACACTTGAGATAGTTTTTTAGATGAGCATTGAACTGTATTCAAGAGTATTAAACAAAAGTCAATGAGATTGTTACTATATATGTTATAATATAAGTATATAATTATAATATATATATATAACCCATATTATACTATATATCTTATAAGTTATTTTTGTATGTTACTTTTTTTTATATATGTCACATTGTTTTCAGTGAAATGTGTTCAAGAATCCAAAATGCAATATCAATTCAATTTTGTTTTCTATTCCGTTTTCTATAGAGATAAATTGACCCAATCCAAAAAGAATTTGAATTATTTGGATTAAGTTGAGTTTAGGATAGATTAAGTTAATTAAGTTAATTTTTTTTTAATTTAAACTGTTTGAATTGAGACCTAGATTTATCCTCTTAACAATTGAACTCAATCCACCAACACCCCGATTGTCGGCCGTCTTCTTTCTTCTCAACTTTCTGGCAGGGCAAAGAGCAAAGAGATCCTCTCTAATCGTGTAAACTTTGGGATTAACTTTTGGTCTTTGATCGGCAGTTTAATTTTGTTTCGTACAGGTACTCTAGGAGTTGTTCTATTTCATTAGCTCTTCGTCTAGCCTCTTTAAGATGGAGAGTAGGTGCACATTTTGAATTAATACGAATTCTGAAATAAAAAAGAACAGGAAAAAAACGATGGTAAGCGGCTGAATAGAAACTGTCTAACCAACTTGAAGTCAGTCAGCTCTCAAATTATATTTATTCATTTCATCATCCAACATGAGAACCATTGTGATTGCTCTAATTGCTTATTAATTCAGACCCACTTGGGTCCGAGAAATAGACTCATTCTGCACTAAACCTCTTCAAAGACTAATAATTAATTAATAAAATCAATCATTTAGTCATTAATTAATAATAGAAATCAAGCAAAAGAACTTAGCTTACGCATTAGCTTATTTGGAACGTTAGATGCCCTTAAATTACACATCAATTTATTATTTAAAGTCTAATTTCAACATGCATCATCATGGTGTTTAATTGCTATCAAATTGTCCTTGAGAATCATATACGCTCATCATTTTTCAAAAAAAAAAAAAAAGGAAATAATTAGTTAGTCCCAAAATCATTTAGTTATTTTTCCATTTATTGTTCAAGGTTTTAAAAACAATAATAAGAAAAGGAGCGTTGTTTTGCTTTCAGCACCATATAGACAAAGTGAGGAAGACATGCTAGCTACCACATTAAGCTAATATTCAAACAGTTTAGGCAGTGCGTTACCACAAATTTTCTCTGAGAAAATGTAACATATGGGTCGTAATAAAATAGTTAAAATATGATATTTGAATAATTGCCGGATCAGAAAGTTAAAAGACAAATTTCTTTAATCATAATTCTTAATTAATTCGCTTGCATCCAATATATGACATTTGCAAAAGAGAGTACAAATCTAATAAATGCCAAGTCAAAGAAATGTAGAGACTATTTCAAATCGTGAACAAGCTCAATTTGTAATAGACATTACAATAGATTTCAAGAAGCTTCATGTATGTATGTTTACCAAGTAAAAGTAATTGATTAGGAATACAGCGGTAGTTTTGCAAGCTATATAAAGAGGTGATGAGGGCTCCTCTAAGATCATAGAAATACCAATTTGGTATTACTGATGGGAGAAACAATGGGAAGGAAGGAGGCTTCAATGGCCACCCTTGTTACCACTCTTTTAGCAGTGATTGTTTCTCTGTCTTTGCCAGTTACTAGTGCTCATTATTCTTCACCACCGGTTCACGAGGAATATACTCCAGACTATTACCACAAGTATCCTCCACCACCATCAAAGGAGTACTACGAGTATAAGTATCCCCCGCCACCACACAAGAAACACTATAAGTCACCACCACCACCTCCCAAGGAGTATTACCCGATAGCTCATTATGAATACGAGTCTCCTCCACCACCCAAGGAATACTACAAATATAAGTCACCTCCACCTCCCTACTATGAGCACAAGCATTATGAATACAAGTCTCCTCCACCACCACCAAAGGAATACTACAAATATAAGTCACCACCACCACCTCCACCTAAAGAATCCTATGATTACAAGCACTATGACTACAAGTATCCTCCACCACCCACGACGTACTACAAGTACAAAGCTCCTCCACCTAAAGAGTCCTACGATTACAAGCATTACGAATACAAGTCTCCTCCTCCGCCTCCCAAGGAATACTATGAATACAAATCACCTCCGCCTCCAGTTTACCAATACAAATCACCACCTCCTCCTTATCACTACTAAGTACGTAATTTTTGGCATGGATGACTAGCTTGTCAACTCTTAACTCCTAAAATTCTTTGTATTATATGAAAAAGATTAACCAAAAAACTATGTACTAGACATATTTCCATAATTATTTTCTAATCATCTTCTTTACTTTATTGTTGCAGGCACATGAAGGTTCATGGTATTTAGAATTGAAATATCGAATAAATACGGAGGCCTGCAGATTCTTTTTTTTTCTCATAAGAAAGAAGTGCAAATCTCCTGTTATGATCCACGGTGTTTGAATTCTCTTGTCAGATAATATTCATTTACAAAAGTTAATGTCATGTGTTTTATTATATATTTCTATGTATTGTAGTCATCAAGTGGTTGTTTTCATTGAATGGTTTTGTTGATAAAAATATTCAATAAAATAATAAACTTATGAAAAGTTACTTTGTGCAAATGTTGCCATTGACTTAATACTTTGTTGAAGATAGCCTTTACTATTGAGCGTATATGGGATTACTCTAGGGGGGATAACGGGGAGACATCCTCCTAAACGGGACACGCTTTCTGTTTTAAAGAACCCCTTAGCTAAGAACAAGGGGAAGGCTTGAAAATTTATTTTTAGAAAATACATTGATGTTCATTGCAAGCATAAATGAATATCTAAGTTCAGAAGACATATCACACAAGGGTTTGTATGATCAACTTGATGCCTACTTTCCTATGGGGTGCACAAACATGTATAACAGAATATAAATTTGTAACCATATACTAATAAGTCAAATAGATGGATTGGTCGGCTGAGAAGTATTTAAGGATTTCTCAGTTCTGTATAGCTTATACCAAAAGCTTTAAAGTATTATGTATTTTAGGATCTTTCATTTTTATGATTCACACAAACTTTATAAAAAATTAAAAAAAAAAAAAAAAGAAATAACAATCAATAAAAGCAAGAGTAGACTTGGGGAATTAAAGAAATGGAAAAAAAATGGATTTTTTTAGACAAAGATAATATGTGTGGATCAATAAATAAAAACACTAGACATTATACCACCTGACTGTGTCTATAATGTCTATATATCAGTTTCTAAAACCAAGTTATGTGTAAATAGATTACATATTGAAAAAAAAATTATTAAAAAAAAGTTTTATATTGAAATTAAAAAAAATTAAAAACAGCAACAACAACATTAAATATTAAGCTTACCAAAACCATTGACAATAATAACATGAACTACTTATATATATATATAATGTAAGAAGCTATGATAATGTATATATTAAAGGCAAGTAAACATTTCAAATTTCAAATTTTACGCTAGTTTTCTCTCAAGTAATCATATTCCCTGCCTTTTAAGTTGTATTATACATATTTGGCAACTGTCAAGCTTGTTTTGAGTTTTTGCCTTACACTTTGCAAATTTTGATAATTTTTTCAATCACTTGTTCTTTGATTATCTTTCCAAAATACAAGATTTTAATTTTAAGAACATTTTAAAAAATTACTATTTTCCTATTCGATCGTCAACTCTTTTATTAAGTCATGTATGCTATTATAATATCAATATTTTAGATATGTGATTGTAAAGATTTTTTATTGTAAGGATTTATTCTTTTCTCTTTTTTTTAACTCAGAGTACCTTTAAAATTATGTTTTTATATTTATTTTTGAAAATAATATTATTGTCAATGGGGTTAAAACAATAATTTTATAAATAATTCATTTTTTTTTTGCACAGTACATTTTAAACCTTTAAAAATAATTATATATATATATATATATATATATATATATATATATATATATATATATTTAGGTTTTTAAAAATATTATTTTA
>JAJIYU010021134.1:0-10147 GCA_030144865.1 Tinospora cordifolia | reverse complement strand
TCATGATCAACATGGACATAATTAGACTCGTGAAGGGGCTTCATTCAATTAACTATCAAATTAGCCATGAATTTGTACATCTTATTACATAGACTTATTGGTTTAAGATCATCTACTTACCTTTGCACATTGGACTTTGGAATGAGCACAAGAAGGGCACGGTTAATATCCTAAGAGGCCTAATTGGAGTTCAAAAGTCAAAAGCATGTTATACACACATCTTTAGCAATGGTATTCCAATTCCTTTGACAATATAAGTTAAAACTTAGTCTAATTTAATTGTAGGTTAATCAAATTGTTATTTTTTTAGGGAGTTTGGTATTATCAAGATTTTAGGTATATTATCTCGAGTAAGTTGTTGTCAAGATAAACTTTGACGAGATTTACTGATATTAGGAGTCTTATTTTTGGGCACATTAGTTATGATATGAGTTGTAATTCATTATTGTCAACTAGTTGTATGATTCAACAACTGGATGATTGACT
Organism: Tinospora cordifolia; assembly: GCA_030144865.1. Lineage (NCBI taxonomy): Eukaryota > Viridiplantae > Streptophyta > Magnoliopsida > Ranunculales > Menispermaceae > Tinospora > Tinospora cordifolia. The sequence continues at coordinate 9,661 of JAJIYU010021134.1, read as the reverse complement.
TTTTATGAAGACATTTGTGAAGACTAAATTTATTATAAGTTCTCTTCACCATAAATCTATCCCTTCAAATACCATGAATGCATCGTTGTTGAAAAGGTCTTTAAGAGGAGTTGGGTGATCTGCGATTGTAGTCGGAGGGAGTTCAACTAAGGCAAATTGTGACAAGGGGATCTCATTGGTATTAACTATGGTGCTTTATGATTATGATTGCTTCAATTACTTTAAGTTGTGTATGTCCATGTTATGGTTATACGAATTTGATCGTAGATAGTAGAACCTCACACTTTGGTATGGCCTTGAGACAAATGCACCAGGAGATTTCTACTTTTTGACCTATTGCTTGTGGGATAGCATGAGCTAGTTGACATTTTTTTTTTATAATACTTTTCTAGTACATATTTTTCAAGTTTTGTTGCCTATAACTTATTATACAAGTGACCTATCAATCTGATGTTGGACTTGCTATATATAAATGGGATAAACATAAAATATTATAGGGAATTTTTTTTAAAATTGAGTTATTTTGTTAAATCATTTGCACTAGCCTATACTATATTTAATAAAATTCAATGCACCAACCAGAAGTTAAAAAAAAGTTCATTACTTATTATTATATTTTTTCTTTCATTAAGTTGAACAAAAACAAATCTTTTTCTTAAACAGATGATCAAAGAAAATTTAAGTGTGCATATTTACTTAAATTTATTTTTAGAAAAATAAAATGAAAATTCCTTGTTAATTTTACATATTTTTATGTGTTAAATATTACTAGTTTTGTGATGGTTATAAGAAAATCAATAATCTACTTATAATGAAACAAATATTAAAATTAACCAACCGTAAATGAAAGATTTGGTCAGTAATTTCTATTCCTTTTATTTTAAAAATTAAAAATTTTAAAATTAATTATAGTAATAATAATAATAATAATAATAATAATAATAATAATATTTATTATAATTATTATTATTATTTCGCCCCTTTCTCTCAAATTTCCTTCCCATCGGACGTAGGGTTCGGTCTGCGGCTGTGTGGCACACTTTCACGGGCAGGCTTCACGGCTTTACGGGGCAAGCTGCTCAATGGTCGAACATGCTCCTCCTGCTTTCTCAATCATTGGTCGGGCCGTCCCCCTAAACCTCGATGCAGTGACCTTACGAGCCGGAAAATCGTAAACCCTATTATTATCTGTAACAAGAACTGCAATCTTATCGTCTTCCCCTTCATGAACCGAATCAATCTGGAGAGAGACATCGGTGGCTTATTGATCCTTTTCATGAACAACCGCTACAGAATCACTGCATTGAACTTGCTTTCAGTCCTTCGAACTAAGAACCGGTACAACTTGACTATTAAATTGAGGTAAATATCATCAGATTTCAGTGCAGTGCTTTTGGTATTCTTGTCCTTTCCGCCTGCAACTACATCGATACCCATGACTGCCTCCGCTCTCGCTCTTTTCTTCTTCTACTTCGTGCAGCTGCTAATGTTCCAGAGGCGTTGCAAATATTAAACACGTATACATTAATCAATTTAAATATTAAAATATTTAATACAGAAATATCCAAATTTGTAAATTATTGATTTTTATTTGAGTCCTCCGAAATTCTTCTCTTCCATCTTCTTATTCTCCTCCGTCACTGTTGTCTGGTCGAATTTCCGAGCAGAGTAGTCGTTGGGTCAAAGTTTTCGTCTGAAAAAGTCGACCTTTCTATCTTCTTCACGTTCTGCGTTGAGTATTTGAATGCAGAAATAGTTACTTGGACTTTCTTTCTTTCTTTTAGGTTTTGAGGATTTTAGATAGTATTTTGAATTTCAATTCAGTAAAGCCATATTTAGAAGACTAATCTTTGGAAAAATAAGATAAAATCTCCCTTTTTTCCCTGATTTTGATCTTTTTTTCACAAAAGGAAGAACACAAAAACATATGAAGACACTGATGTTAATTTAGAAGACTAACGAGAAACTAAAATTAATGAGAATTCCAGTTTCTGGGCCTCGGTTTAACACACCCATTACTAGTTTCTTCAATTTATTTTGGATTTTAAGCTCATATGTAGCATGTCCATCACTGCTCTGTTTGAAGAAGGCTTTGTTTAGGTGGATTTATAGTATATCATTGCTTGAGTATGTAATTCTCAATCCAGATAAATAGCTCATTGGTTTTGTGGGACACTTTTTTGTGAAAGATTTTGGAAGATCTCCTTGGAATAAAATTTGTGAGCTGCATAGAAGGAAGATGAGTATTGTGCCAAAGGAGACAATTGAGGTTATAGCACAGAGCATTGGGATTAATAACTTGTCTCCTGATGTAGCACTTGCTCTAGCTCCAGATGTGGAGTACCGTGTGCGTGAAATCATGCAGGTATGCTCTTTTGGACACTTTTATACAAGTTAACTTTCAACTCAGTCGAGCGTGTTTATCTGTGTTTAACTTGAGTGATATTAATCTTAGATGAACACTTATCCATTGCAATGTTAGAAGAGTTTGTCCATTTGTGAATGATTGCTTTGATTTCTTTACCTGCTAACCGCTAGACTCCCGGAGTAGGGAACAAAGACTAGCAACATAATGGGTATGGATAAGGATGGACAGAATTGATTTTAGATTAATTGGTTACTATTTTATTTACCACTACAAAATAGCCCAACCATTTAGCTGGAAAGAGGATTTATTAGGTTGGGTTTCAGTGATTGGAATTTCCCATAATATGGTGGAACACTGTGTTTCTTGCCCATGTTTATGGGACACATCAGTGCTTTTATCAAGTTTTTGGAACATGGATTGAGCTTTGAATTGAGATAAAAATGACCAGTATTAAAAATAAAAGATAGCTGGTGAGACTTACCTGGAGAAGGTCAATTTTCCCTAAGGAATCATGTGCCATTTGGTCCCTTTACTTGTATTTTGAATTTAATTTGGGTCTTAATTAAGGATGTTTGGGAATATCTGTTTTTATTAATTAATTTGTAGAATTGAAGGTTTCTGAGACTTATTAATTCTGGAATGACAGGAGGCAATCAAGTGCATGCGCCACTCAAAACGAACAACTTTGACAGCAGATGATGTGGACAGTGCACTTAACTTAAGAAATGTGGAGGTACTTCTTCACAGCCAAAACTAGCGTTGTTTTATGCTTTCCATTTTGAAATCTGCTTGCCTATTCTCTCAAAAATGCCAACAATACTTTTGCTAATATATAGATGGTCATGGTTCTCAATGATATTTCTTCTTTTGTGTGTGTGTGTGTGTGTGTGTGCACACTTGCATCTGCATATGTGCTCATTGAGCCATTATTTTTTGAGAATATCTGTAGATGTTTGTCATTTACATGAACTTGCTTCTAGCTTATATACAATGTCATCATTGCACACTTACAAAAAAGAATTGGAAAAGTCAAGGTTCTTTAAGTTTTAGTTTTTTAAAGAAGAAACAAGATAGAATGCTAAGGTATAAAAGATTTTACAACCATGTTAACAAGGAGTTCCAAGAGCACTCCACTTCTCCCAAAACGACCAACCGAGCCAAGCTACATGGTTACCACAATACGTGAAGCTTTCAGAAGTAGATTGCCCCCAGCGAGTCTTGGAGATGCTATCCAATTACAAGCTGCCACTTAATGTCATCCCACACTAGCAAAATTTCCCTGGAATGGTTCTTGGACGACCATTGGTTCCTTTTGAACCAATGCACAATATTATAAGAAATGAGGCAAGTCTTTACACTTCTTTTAACTTAGAAAGTCTTGGTAAATGATCAAAGAAAAAAACTCTTTGCCACTGTTAGGCTCTAAACCTCCAACAGTAAACTCTTCCCACTTTTCTCTAAGCTCCTTGAGAGTACACAATGAAGAAACAAGCAACCCGCTATCTCTTCATCCTCGCAACAATGGAGAAAATATTGAATTTGAGAAGCACTTCAATAAATAATGCAAAAATGTCGAGCTTTCTAGGACCAGTAGCCCCCAAAATGTTTACTTTGGAGGAGTTTGAAATATCGTAACACAAGTTTTAGCATATTGATTCTGTATTTTTATTCTGGTGAAATTGATTCTTCATTCATTATTTCTTATTTATGAATTGAGCTGCTGTTTTATTTCAGCCAATTTATGGCTTTGCCTCTGGAGATCCTTTGCGTTTCAAAAGAGCTGTGGGACACAAGGACTTGTTCTACATTGATGACAAGGATGTTGAATTTAAAGATGTAAGAATTAGTTATTTGTCAATGTGCTCTTGTAGACGTGTCTTAAGCTTTTCTCAGTTATAATTCTGTTTGGCACATGCAGGTGATTGAAGCTCCTTTGCCCAAAGCTCCACTTGAACCTTCAGTTGTTGCTCATTGGCTAGCCATTGAAGGAGTTCAGCCAGCTATTCCAGAAAATGCTCCCGTGGAAGGTTTGTCTCTTACAATGTCTAAAAAGGCATAACTCCTGCGCTCTCATCTGCGATTGTAACTAAATGGTAGTTGGCCATTGTAACTAAATGTTAGTTGATTAATTAATCTCCTCTGCATTTGCTTCTGTTGAAAATAATGAAAAAACATTCAGGACTTTAAAATTTTCGTCTGGACCCTTGCAGGTCTGGCATGGAATGTTTGGAGGGTTGAGTTGATTTTGTCGTCTCTCTCTCTCTCTCTCTCTCTATATATATATATATATATGTATGTATGTATGTATGTATGTATGTATACATACACACACTTAAGTTTTAAAGTTCCATCTCTTCCCATAATGAATAACATGAGGTCAGTGATTCAGGCTGCATGTGTACATTTTTAGTGGTTGAATTAAATTAAACACGTCTTAGTTTCTAAGCCTTTTTGGTTAAGTATGAAGTTTTGTGTCTTCATCCATCTCATTTAAAGAGATCAGTCATCTCTTATAATTTTCATTTGGAGGTATCTGTGTGTTTTTCACATCCTGCACTTGAACATAATCTCTTTTCCGTTTCATAGTCTAATCTAATGTCTAGTCTCCTGACAATCTTATTTTAAGATGGAAAGTCCTGTTTCTGCTAACTATCTTCACATGCATCATTTGCTTACCTTTCTAATGCTATTTTTCTGCTAGATTTGTTTTTTTTTTCTTTTTCTTTTTTTAAGAAATGTTTAGTTTTTATCATTCTTACTTTGGCAAGATTGGGCAATGACTTTGATTGGCCATGTTTTATCACAGCACTTGTAGCTCCTTCTGATAACAAAAAGTCTGAAGTCAAAGAAGATGGACTTCCTGTTGAAATTAAATTGCCCGTTAAGCATGTATTGTCTAGAGAACTACAGGTATATTCAGCTTTTCTGCAGATTGTTGACTTTTATTTTTGAAATATCTACTCAACTCAACTAAGCCCTTTTCCAACTTTATGGGGTTTTGGCTACATAAATGGAATATTCTTAACTGTTATTGCCTCAACATTCTCTATGCAGTTGTATTTTGATAAGATCACGGAGTTGGCTCTCAATAAGTCTGATTCAGACCTTTTTAAAAAAGCGTTAGTGAGTTTAGCTACAGATTCTGGAATACATCCTTTAGTCCCTTATTTTACATTCTTTATTGCTGATGAGGTAACATTCATGCCATCCTTTTTTTGTTTCCTCTTTTATTTATTTATACAATTTGACAGATAATAGATATCTAATCATATATTCCCAATTTTATGTTTTAACATCAGGTTACCCGCGGTTTGAATGATTTCTCTCTTATGTTTGCTCTGATGCGCATTGTCTCGAGCCTTCTTCAGAATCCACATATACATATAGAACCTTATGTAAGTACCACATTTATCTCAGGTAAAAATCTATAATCTATTAGACTTTGAAGGAAAAAAATATTTATGACTGCCATGTCTATTGATATTTATTTTCCCTTTTCAGGTACACCAGCTGATGCCATCTGTTATTACCTGCCTTGTTGCCAAGCGATTGGGGATTAGGCTGTCTGACAACCATTGGGAACTTAGAAAGTATGCTGCAAGTATAGTTGCTTCAATATGTAAGAGGTTAGATCCCTCTGCTGCTATCACTTAATTATCTTCTTTGATTTCCATGAATTCAATTCAAGCTGAGTAGTGGTCATCTGTTCCGATGAACTGTGTGGCTCTATGTCCATTCCTTAATGTTTAAATTTGAAACTGTTTTAGATTTGGGCATGTCTATCACAATATACAACCACGTGTGATGAGGACTCTACTTCATTCTTTTTTGGACTCGAACACGGCATTGACTAAGCATTATGGTGCTATTCAAGGGCTTGCTGCACTAGGAAGCAATGTGGTATCCACTCCATTTCTGCTCATATATCATTTTCTAATAATGTGTTGTATTCCAAATTGAGTCAGGAACATAGATTGATTGCTCAATCTGCACCATTAATCATGTCTAAAGCTATATAACTCATACACAAGAAAGACGCCAACTCATTGTTGTATAGTTCTTTTTTAATGTATTATGAAGTATTTTCCAGATTAGGGTTTCTGACTCTTGGTATCCATTTTGACTCAAAGGTACGCCTTCTTATACTGCCAAATCTTGAGACCTATCTTCAATTTCTGGAACCAGAGATGCATCCTGAGAAGCAAAAGAATGGGATGAAGAGGCTTGAAGCATGGCACGTTTATGGCGCTTTGCTGGTTAGATGCTTCTTCTAATGTGTTTTGTGATGTTATTATGTAGCCCTTTCTCGGATACATTGTTAGAAATATAGCTACTTACAAATGAAGTATCTTCCAGTGTGCTGCTGGTCAGTGCATGCATGAGCGACTCAAGTCATTTCCAGGTTTGCTATTTCCTTCAGCACGGCCTGTTTGGAGGACAAATGTGCGAATTGCGACTTCAATACCAAGTAACTATCTTCAATTTCCATTTTACATTACTGTCATGCTTGCAGTTTATATATTTCATATCAAAATTATGAATGCATTGTTCACTTGAGTGAGAAATCTCTTGTTTGTTATAATGACGACTGGGAATTCATGGCAACAAGATGGACGTAAATCATAGCTCTTTCGAATACAAAGTTAAACATCTTTTGATTGGTGAATATCAATCTTAGAAAGTTACTTGACCCATGACCTTTGTTTTTATTCAATGAAGACAAGAGGAAGGCTAACATGGAGACAGCGATGCAGCAGCCACCACTTAAGAAGATTGCAACTGACACTGCGGTGAAGGGTGCACTTACAACTGCTGCTGGTGCAACAATGGGACCACAGGCAGGTGTGGCAGATGGATGTCCTGTGCCACCTGGGGAGTCCATGATGAGCCCATCATCATCGTCTAGACAGATCATGAATGCGAATACCACCATTTCTGTTGGCAACATCAGGAGAAGAGAGAAGAGCGAAGGCCGAGTTCTCAAGGCGTCAGCTGTGCTATCTCAGGCTTGGAAGGATGACATAGATGCAGGGCATCTTTTGGCATCACTCTTTGAGCATTTTGGCGAAAGCATATTGTCCTTCACTCCTTCACCTGAGTTGTCCTTGTTCTTGTGATCAAATACAAAATAGTTTTTCTCCTTTTTTTAAGCCCGAAAAAAGCTCACAAAAAGCTGTGTAAATTAGGATTAAGTTTTATCTGAACATAGTAAATCTGTTCACTGTCCTGTTTGTTTGGATAGCAGTTCTTAATCTTATCTTCATCATGTAATGTTCTCTCTTCCAATAGTGTTTGAAGTTTTAGGTAGTACACTATTACTCCAGGGCCTGTTAATTACTTTACCAGAGCTGGACGTTCATGCATGAATGGAATACTAAGTTACAAGTTCTGATCATGTGATTAAATTTAATTCATCAGTAGTCATTCTAATTGAAAAAAAACTTCCTGCTAGGTTGTGTAATTACAGTGCCCAGATTTTACGTAAGTCTCATCCTTATAAATAGGGTTAACAAAAATATTGAGAGATGTATTAAAAGAAAGAAAGACCATGAAACTCGGTATGCAAATACACTTAGAAACCCAAAAACCTTCAGATAGACATACATGGAAGAATTTTCTGTGTATTGATCGCAAGCCAAAGTTGAACAACGTGATAAGCAAAGAGAACTAACAAAAAAGAAATTCACAGAGGCTGGTGGCTTAAAAGAAGAGCTTTCTGGTAGGTGTCCGAGATGGAACAAGAGATGGAGATGGAGATGTAGTTGGGGTCTTGAGGGGCAGTGGCAGGCCTTTCCCTTCTTGGGTTCCTGCTACTTTCTCTGCCAGCTTTGCTGCCTTTGGGTCTGTTAGAAGTGTCTTTTGGAAAGATTGTGAGAAGCCGGTTGCGATGATTGTCACATGGATCTCACCATTGTACCGGTCATCCACAACAGCTCCAAAAATTATGTTGGCCGAGGGGTCTGCCAAACTAGTAACAACCTGCAGGACATTCTTCTTGATTAACAACAGAAGCAAAAATAAGGGCATATAATTCTTGTGTTTTTAATTTATAACGAATTAAGGAACTAAATTTGGGATGCTGAAAAGGTCGAGACTCTTTTGATGTGCCATAATCTATCAGCTGATACAAATAGCAAGTGGAGCAAAAATGTGTTAATACACACCTGGGACACTCTATTTACTTCTTGCAAGGTTATGTCCTTCCCTCCAGTGATATTGTAAACTACTCCAGTAGCAGATTCAATAGATGAACCAATGAGAGGAGCCAGAGTTGCTTGCTCTGCAGCTTCTTCTGCTCGGTTCTTGCTGGACGAAACCCCCACTCCAAGCATAGCAGTTCCAGAGTTCTTCATTACAGCCTTGACATCAGCAAAATCCACATTAACCAATCCTGGTATCTGCAAAATACAGAATTTGGATCAGCAATTTATAGACAGAAACTATGACCAAGGCTCAATCCAAAAGCTACTATAAAGAATTGATGGTTGTTCAGCAGATACTAACAGTGATAATATCTGAAATTCCTTGCACTCCCTGGCGTAGAACATCATCAGCAAGAAGAAAAGCATCCTGGAGGGGGGTCTGTTCATCAGCAATATCCAACAAACGATCGTTTGGGATGACTATAAGGGTATCAACATTTCTTTGCAACTTCTCAATAGCTTCCAGTGCCTGAGAAATTGGGGTGCAATTTTTGGGTGTTAGGCAGAGATAAAGAACAAGATACAATTTGAGGTTGTAGTATCATAGAGGTCTGGAACCATGCCATGACATGATAAAGAACCTTCTTGCTACACACAAACTTTTGTTAACTGTAGGTCACTAACATGGAGGCACATTATGCATTAGCAAGTTGCATTACTAAGATTTTGATGTTGTCAAATCATTAACCCAATAGGAGAATTCAATAGAATTGCTTATACAAACTTCTTCTCATAATTGCTCCTGGAAACAAAGCATATGATGTAGTTAAAAACTAATTTTAGAGTTTACAAAATTTAAGTTGAGCAAGAGAAGACCTCAACTGCTCGAACATATGAAATGCAAGACATACACATGGTGAAAAACTCAGAATTACTTCCAGAAACAACAGACGTATTTAATCATCCATTTCACGAAGTTACAAGATAAGCATAGTAAGAATCCATAAACAATAACACTGTTACTTCCACATACCAAACCAAGAGCTAGAAAGTCTGAAGTAATAAACTATAATTTAGTTTCTTTTTGACAATGAGAAATTAAGTTCAAAAATTAAATATTGAAATGCAAGTTGCAACCTTTTTCTACCTA
>JAJIYU010021133.1:0-10156 GCA_030144865.1 Tinospora cordifolia | reverse complement strand
TGTTACAGTTTTGTTCAGTTTTACTTGAGTTTATCGTTGTACCATTTTGTTGTAGATAATGTTTTAGTGTGTAAATTGAACAGGGCATGTGCCTTCTTTTATTTTGAACTACTTCACATGTAAGCTATATATTTTGGAACTTAAGCCCCTTGGGCAATGTTTTATTTTCATTCCATGTTTTGAAAATGGATTTGAAACGTTACTCCGCTGCAAAGTGTTTCATTTGGCTAAATGTGAAATCACTATGGATTTATGAATGAACCGATTTTCGTTGCATATATTTTTAATGAATTTCACCTATACTGAAAGGAACGAGTATTTTGATGTCGTTATACATTCTAGTGTTGACTCATAACATATTTAAAGGAAAGGTTTGAAATGTGAGACTGAAAAAAAAAAAAGAAATCGAACCACGTGGCCTCCGGCTCTTGGCGAATGAACGGGTGACCCAGTGTCTCCCGCCGAACGAACGAACGGGCGCGCGCCGTCTCCGCGCACGGCCCCTGCGACGGATCGACGCAACAAAGATAGATGATTAACCGGGAGCTGGGGTGTCACAAGTTTGAGCCCTCAACTACATTTTAAATATTAACATTGATGTCAATTTTTTTTTGAACCATGATTACATAATCGATAGATGTATAGCAAAATATTTTTCTTGTCATTATGGGAAGAAATGCCAAGTTAAAATAATAACATATAAAATTGTTAATACAATATAAAGCTATGAACTAGAATATCAATATAAATAGTTTAAAGGTTCACAAGATCGATTATGTAATACCTTGAAATCCTGTAGCTAATAAAATGAGAATCTCAAATTCAATTAGATGAAATCTAGATGAGAAATGAAATCGGGTCCATTTCAATGGCAAATTTAGCAGGTCCAAAATCCTCATTTAGTGACCCTAGGGAACACAAAATGACATGAGATGATACAAACTAATCAACTAGACAACAAGTTAAAAAAATCAGCTCAATTGGCCAAAAGATTGGGTTTCATTTGCTTAATACCCTTCAATGGAGTCTAAATTAGGAAAGTAAAATTATGAACACAAAAATATACAATAAAGTCCTTAATTTTTGGTAAATAATGAGATATGAATTTTTATTAAATTTATGTGGACCCATAAATTCATGGCTGCCCCTAGACTTGTGCAAACCACATGGGTGGAACAACATGATTATGTACACCCTCACACTACCCAATCTCAATGGGATGTTTTCCTTATTTGGAATCTTGTAGAATGATCTCATTGCCATGCAAATGATCAAGTATACCACACTTATGAGAAACATGAAGAATGATCTCATGTACACCACACTTTGATCATGTGCACCATGCCCTATTATGCAAAATCGATCCATGTGTGTGTGTGTGTGTGTGTGCACAAATGTGAGCAACCCTAATTTAGAAGTTCTAAATGGTGAACCATGAAACCCTAGCTATCACACACACAAAAAAGAAACCAAAAACCAAGAATAAAAAAGTTTCCAAAACCCAAAATGTTCCAATCTTGGCGCCATGTGAAGAGATTACCATCATATCCTTAACAAAACCCTAATAGTCCTCTATGTGTGCATTATGAGAAACAAGCCTAGTCGTCATATGTGAGGAAACCCTAATTCAAGAAGCCAAATCATACTTCCCCATTGTGTTCTTGAAAATTTATATAAAACCCCCTTGTGCACACTTATTCTTCATCCCAAAGCAAAGAGTTGACACTTCCCTCTTAACTTGTTCAAGCTTTCTTCTAGGCAACATTTGTGTTCTTGAGTGATTTTGAGGTATTCTTGAGTGTTTGAATGTTTGATTGAGTGTTCTTGAGTAGTCTTGAAGTGCTAGAAGTGTTGACGAAAGGAACCTATGTTGGATTTCCATCAAACTTGCAATTAAGGTGGAAAATGATTTCTAAAACCTCCTCTTTTCTTCTTTACATTAATACCATGTTCATTGCATGTTTAATTTTCAACAGTCATTCATGTTTCAATTTCAGAAATTTAATTTATGATTTCAATTTTAGTTTAGTACATGAGCATGTTTTAAGCATTCATGAATCCATGTCATGCCTAATACCATGTTTAGGTTTATTTTATTTTTTTGAGCATGTTTTTTGATGATTCATGCTTTGATTTTTAGATTGTTTATAATCTAAAATTTATTTATCCTATTTTATGATTTTTGAATGTGAAATTAATTATGATATGATGATGATGATTAATAACTATGCACCATCATAGTGAACATGTATGTTACTATGGATGTTTTGTTACATGCGATTAGTTTACATGGGTGATGTCCCAAAATACTTGGAATATGGGTTAGGCCCTAAGTTCAATGAAACTTGGCATAAGGTGTAACACCCCAATCCTTGTATTCTTTCAATTTTTGGATATAACCATTGTTTTGACAGTGGACTTAACCGTATAGGCAAATTGGGCCGGTATTACTTTACAAGTGACTCACACGTGACTATCTATTTCAATTATCTTATGCCTTAATGTAATTCAAGAGTACTTAACCTAATTTTATGAATCAAATCAAATAAGATAATAATATAAGAGATAAAAGAAATTCATAAACTTTATTGATTTAAATAAAGTAGAGTACATAACTCAATCTTAAAATAAAACTATTACCGCAGAATAATCAAAATTTGGGCTACATGCCCTTACATTCAAATATAAAAACTTTCTAAAAATAAAGAAACTATCACAATTTGCAACGTGTTTATGCATGTTCAATTTACTGAAAATAAGAGAGGAAGGTTGAGCACACAGCCTAGTGGATCCTTTTCAAATAACCAATTTTTCAATTTAGACTAAACACACATTCATAAGTCATACACTTGCATATATTAGGCGTTTCAAGCAATAGTTTGTATATAGTTGTGATTTAGACCAAAAGGGTTTTCAAGGCCTTAGTGTTCTTTATCAAAATACCTCCCTTGAGTGAAAGGGTGTTAGTTATGCCAAGTTTCATTGGACTTAGGGCCTAACCTATGTTCCAAGTATTTTGGGACATCACCCCATGTGAACTAATCACATGTAAAGAACATCCATAGTAACTCACATGTTCACTATGATAGTGCATGGTTATTAATCATCATCAAAACATAATTAATTTCATATTTAAGAATCATAAAATAGGAGAAATAAATTTTAGATTATAAACAATCTAAAAATCAAAGCATGAGTCACCCAAACACATGCACCAAATATTGAAATAAACTTAAACATGGTATTAGGCATGGCATGGATTCACGAATGCTTAAAACATGCTCATGTACTAAATTGAAATTGAAATCATAACTTAAATTTTTGAAATTGAAACATAAATGATTGCTAAAAATTAAACATGCAATGAATATGGTATTAATCTAAAGAAGAAAATAGGAGATTTTAGAAATCACTTTTACTTTAATTGCTAGTTTGATGGAAATTCGACAGAGGTTCCTTTCTTTTATACTTCTAGCACTTCAAAACTACTCAAGAATACTCAATCAAACACTCAAAATACCTCAAGATCACTCAAGAATACAAAGGTTGCCAAGAACAAGGCTAGAACAAGCTAAGAGAGAAGTGTCAACTCTTTGCTTTGGGATGAAGAATAAGTGTGCACAAGGGGGGTTTAAATAGATTTTCAAGAGCAAAAGGGGGGACATGATTTGGCATCTTTAATTAGGGTTTCCTCACATATGACGGCTAGGGTTGGTGCTCATAACACACACATAGAGGACGGCTAGGGTTTTGTTAAGGATATGATGGTAATCTCTTAACATGGTGTCAAGATTGGAGCATTTTGGGTTTTGGAAACTTTTTTATTCTTGGTTTTTGGTTTCTTCTTTGTGTGTGTGATGGTTAGGGTTTCATGGTTCATCATTTAGACACTTCTAAATTAGGGTTGCTCACATGTATGCACATACACACACACACACACACATGGACCGATTTTGCATAATAGGGCATGGTGTGCATGATCAAAGTGTGGTGTACATGAAATCATTCTTCATGGTTTCTCATAGGTGTGGTGTACATGAAATCATCCCATTGAGGTTGGGTAGGGTGAGGGTGTACATGATTTTTGTTGTTCCACCCATGTGGTTTGCTCTTGTTTAGGGATGGCCATGAATTTATGGGTCTACATGAATTTAATAAAAACTCATATCTCATTATTTACCAAGAATTAAGGACTTTATTATATATTTTTGTGTTCATAATAAAATAATGCATATTTCTAAACTATCATTTGGCTAGGGTGACCTTCATTTCATTTACTTTCCTAATTTAAACTTCACTAAAGGGTATCAAGCAAATGAAACCCAAATTTTGGCCAATTGAGCTGATTTTTAGATATGTTGTCTACTTGATCAGTTCATGGCATCTCGTGCCATTTCAGGTCATTCTGAGGTCAAAAGCTATATATACTAAACGGGGTTTGGACTTGCTAAATTTATCTCTGAAATGGACTCATTTTCATTTCTCATGCAACTTCAGTCAAATGCAATTGAATTATTTCATTTTATTCAATATCAGGTTACAAGGTATTACATAAGGAATGCCCTTTCACTCAAGGGACGTATTTTGATAAAGAACATCAAGAACCTTGAAAACCCTTTTGGTCTAAATTACAACTATACACAAAATGTTGCTTGAAAAACCTAATGTATGCAAGTGTATAAATTATGGATGTATGTTTAGTCTAAATTAGAAAATTGGTTGTTTAAAAAGGATCCATCGGGCTATGTGTTCACCTTTCATCTCTTATTTTCAGGAAATTGAACATGCATGAAGACATTGCAAATTGTGATAGTTTCTTCATTTTTAGAAAGTTTCTATATTTGAATATAAGGGCATGTAGCCCAAGTTTTGAATATTCTGCTATAATAGTTTTATTTTAAGATTGAGTTACGCACTCCACTTTATTTAAATTAATAAAGTTTATGAATTTTTTTTATCTCTTGTATTATTGCCTTATTTTATTTGATTCCTAAAATTGAGTTAAGTACTCTTGAATTGCATTAAGGCATAAGATAATTAAAATAAAATGTCAAATGTGAGTCACTTGTAAGTAATACCGGCCCAATCTCCTTGTATGGTTAAGTCCACTGTCAAAATAGTGTTTATATCCAAAAATTGAATTAGAATAAGAAGACCACTTTATTTAAATTAATCTACTTGCATAATTAGGGTGTTACAAAGGTGGTATCAGAGCCCTAGGTATCAGATATACTAGGTGAATTATAATAAGAAGACTACTTTGATACCAATTGCTGAGCCAAGATTAAAAAGTTTCCTCTGATACCAAAGGTGGTATTAGAACTCAATTATTATAAACATTATGCTAGAAATAGAAAGTTAAGCCTAAACATGTGTTGTTGTGATAGAATAGAAAGTTAGTTTTATACCTACCGTGGTATTAGACTTAGGAAATATAACTCAATTAGATTTGACCTATTAAACTTACAGTGCCCTACCTTCTATTTTGAAATTAAAAGTTGTTTTGGAAAGTATTTTCAAAAATGAAATATATGTTTTGAAATGTTTTGTTTGGATACAAAGACTGTAAGTTGAACTGATAGTGGATAAGTCTTGTCCCAAGTAAAACTAAACTTTGAAAGGGGTTGGGTTATCTCGCCTAGAATGTGTGGTTGCTAAGCAGATTTTCGTTTTACCGCCTACTCTAGAGGTTGTCCCACTAGCTTATACGAGCATTCAAAGTTGAAGAACACATAAAAGAAAATTAGAATGTGGAAAAATTAGGGCAAGTAATTAAACAAAAGTTAAAAAAGATGTCCAAGGTGGTATCTTGACTAGACAGAGGTTGTGAGTCAACCAGACTGGAACCTTGGGTCTAGGGGAAAGACCTTAGGTAGAAATATGGGTGTAGCCAAGGGTGGCTTAATGGATCAAATGCATAAAACTCTTGGATATAGGTTAGAAACTGAAAATGTACGAGAACAAAATACTTGTTTGGCCAAGACACGAGATTGGGAAGATTTTGTATCTCTGGTTTCTATGTAGTATGTGATGCATAGAAATTTGGGGATATGGAAGAAGCCTGGACTTGGAGAATGACAGGCCCTGTTTGGTGAATGGTTGGTAACTTTGGAAGAATTTATTTCTCTATGCTTGGTTGGTATGGGACAGTCAGGTATAGTGGGCTCGAGAAACCTTAGTTATTGAGACAAACATTTGCGAAATTGTTTGGGTGTGAAAATTTTATGAGCGAAAGTCTAAGTGGAAGGACTAGAGTAGTATCAGACACTTGAACCTGGAAGCTTAGATGGAAGCTTGGAATTTTGCTATGCTAACGTGGAATTGCTTGATTGTGTGATTGTTTGAAAAACATGTTTGATCTCTTTATATGTATGAAACCAAATCCTGTACCCAAAAACAAAAAAGAACTTAGAAGCATAAACTGTTAGGTCACTGAACAAAACAAGAACTTAGAGACTTGAACTTAGAGTCATGATAATACAAACGAAACAAAAGGCTTGGAAATGCGAACTTGATGAACGAATATGGACGAGACAGCTATCTTCTCAAGTTTGAAAAAAACATTTTATATATCAAAGATAAGGAAAGATGGGTCGTGTGCACCAGATTATGATTCTCTTAAATCTTTTGTTGTGATACCTTATCGAATACTAAAATGGCTTTTGACTTGGAGATAATGGTTGGATCTAACAGATACGCTACCAGAGCTACTACATTTGACGAGACTGAATCGCAAGGACAGGAGGCACAAACTGGATGGCTAAAACTCAGATGGAGGAACATCTTAATGTACTGATGGTGACAGGCTCGCGTAGAGTAGCACTAACTACACGTCATTTCAAGGGATCAACCAGGAGTTGCTGGTGTATGATGAGGAACGACCCTAACATGGATGTTGAGACTATGAGTTGGGAAAAACTCATAGAGATCTTCTATGAAAAATTATTTCCTAAAGCAACATTGAGTAAGCTACAAGAAGAATTTGTCTGGCTAAATCAGAGGGACTTAAATATATCCGAATATGAGAGAAAGTTCACTAAACTGGCCAAATTCTCACTAGAATCAATTGGGGAAGAGAGAATGAAGGCCAATCATGTTGCACAAGGTCTCAAGGTCCAGGTCTCAAGGACTCTGGGCCTAAAAACGTACAGAGACGTCTTGGAAAAGGCTTTAACTCTGGAACAAGAGCTCAACCTAGAACAACAGTCGAGGGAAAAGAACAAAAAGCTCAGGAACAAAAAAGAAAACCAAGAAGCCCAAAAGAAGAATAGGAGTGGTGAGAAAGCACCACAGTTACAAAAACACGAGCAAAATAAAGAAGAGTCAAAAGAACAAGCAAGGAAGCCAAGACCATGCTACGTGTGCATGCAAAAGGGTCATCTTGCCAAAAGTTTCCCGACTACACCCACTCAGGCTCCTCAGCCACATAACACTTCAGGTAAAGGTAAAAATGATCATTTTCAAAGCAAACAGCAACGTCAAAATGCCAACTAGGGGCAAAATCAGAGTCATGGGCAGAACTAGGCCAGAGTGTTTGTTGTTGAAGTTCAACAAGATCAAGACCTACCCTAGAAACCCTAGCATAACAAGATAAAAAAAGAGCTTATTTTAAATTTAATTAGCAGCGTAGGGCCTTTTAATTAAAAAAATTGTTATATGTTAGCATTTACAAATTTTGTCTTGAATAAGGTTTTGTACCTTAACATTTTCAATTAATGAAATTAATTTCCTTAAGAGCTTTTGTGGCTATGTTTTGAATGTTAAAATGGAAAGAAAGTGTGTGTAAGTCACTTAAAGCAATAATCTTTGAGGCCTGTCGTGTGGTCAAGTCTACTAAGGTGGAGGCGGGATGCTACCAAAGATTTTTCAACCTTAAACGAAAGCACCAGTTGACCAAATACTTTAGACTGGGAGTGAATGAAAGACAAGCCTATCTCCATAACATGAATTGCCATCCAGATCTTCTACGTCAAATGAGGGATGAACAAAGGCAAGACAAATGGCTCACAAGCATAATAGAGAAAATTGAATAAGATAGGTATACTAACCTCATGTTAGATGTTGAGAACACCTAAGGCTTGGGAAAAGGATCTGTGTACCTCAAAATGGACAGGGTAAGCAGACCATACTGGATGAGGCTCATCAGACCAAATATATGATGCATCTAGGTGGAGATAAGATGTACCAGAACCTCAGAAAAACTTATTGGTGGAGAGGAATGAAGAGAGACATGGCTAAGCATGTTTCTAAATGTTTAACTTGTCAACAAGTAAAAGCAGAACATCAAAAACCCTCTAGAATGTTACAATCACTCCCTATCCCCAAATTGAAGTTGGATAACATTACCATGGACTTCGTTAGTGGTTTACTCCAAAACTAGAAAGGAAAAGACACTATTTGGGTGATTGTGGATCATCTCACTAAAGTGGCTCATTTCCTGCCAAGTAGATCCACAAATCAAGTTAGTAAGCTGGGAGAACTCAATGTGAAGGAGATTGTAAGGCTTCATGGTATGCCTAAGTCTATTATATCTGATAGAGACTTTCACTTCACCTCTCAATTCAGGCAGAGTTTACAGAAGGTGTTGGGCACTAAACTCACCATGAGTACTGCTTTTCACCCTCAAAAAGATGGGCAGTCTGAGAAAGTTATCCAGACCTTGGAAAATATGCTGAGATCATGTGTTCTGGACTTTAAAGGAAACTGGAGCAAACACTTACACTTGGTGGAGTTTGCCTATAACAACAGTTATCAGGCAAATATTAAGATGGCTCCAAATGAGGCTCTTTATGAAAAGCCCTGCAGATCATCAACCTCTTGGGCTGAGCTTGAAGACCATGTGTTGACTAGGCCAGATTTGGTGGGAGAAATGAACAACCAAGTCAAACTGATACAAAAGAGGTCAGCTACAACGCAGAGCTGTCAAAAGAGCTATGTTGACAAGAGAAGAAGGCCCCTAGAATTTCAAGTGGGTGATAAAGTGTTTCTAAGAATCAATCCTTAGAAAGGCATCAAGAGGTTCGGGTTCAAAAGGAAGTTAACCAAGATTTGTCAAACCCTTTGAAATACTTAAAAGTATCGAAAAATGTGCTTATGAGTTGAATTTACCTAACCAGATAACCTCAACTCATAACGTGTTCCACGTGTCTATGCTAAGAAAATATGAACCAAACCCCTCTAACATCATCTACTGGGAGGAAGTGAACGTTCAGGATGATGCCAGATATGAAGAAACAACTGTTAGAATCTTTGACCAAAAGTGCAAAGCTTGAGAACTAAGGATATTCCCTTAGTTAAAGTATTGTGGAAGCATCATGGAGTAGAAGAAGCTACATGAGAATTGGAGAGCAAAATGAAGGCCAAATACCCACATTTGTTCACTAGGAATCCTTAATGATGTAAAAATTTCAAGGACAAGATTTTTCTAAGGAGGGTAGGTTGTAATACCATGAAATCATGTAGTTAATGAAATGAGAATTTCAAATTCAATTGAATGAAATCGGGTCCATTTCAAGGGCAGATTTAGCAGGTCCAAAATCCTCATTTAGTGACCCTAGGGAACCCAAAACGACCCGAAATGACATGAGATGGCATGAACTGATAAAAAAGACAACATATCCAAAAATCAACTTATTTGGCCAAAAATTTGGGTTTCATTTGCTTGATACCCTTTAGTAGAGTCTAAATTAGGAAAGTAAATGAAATGAGGGTCACCTTAGCCAAATGATAGTTTTAAAGTGTGCATTATTTTATTATGAACACAAAAATATACAATGAAGTCCTTAATTCTTCACAAATAATGAGATATAAATTTTTATTAAATTCATGTGGACTCATAAATTCATGGCTACCCCTAAACATGTGTAAACCACATGGGTAGAACACAATGATCATGTACACCCTCACCCTACCCAACCTCAATGGGACTTTCTGATGCAGACCCGCTAGGAATTAGATCCTAAGAACCCTCAATTCAAGGTAGTATACTCACCCCAAGAAAGCTAAAATCAAATTTAATGATCCACTTGAACCCTTGAATAACAAGGAAACAAGAACCCAAAGTGTTAAACGCCACAAGGTTGATCAATCCTTGATAAGTATAGAAAAGTTCAATGAAGAACATAAGAGAAAGCCTCTCTCAAATCTGAAATGTTCA
>JAJIYU010021132.1:0-10148 GCA_030144865.1 Tinospora cordifolia | reverse complement strand
TATATATATATATTGTGTAGTTTCATTTCTAGAGAAAACACACCCTCAGTTTAGGTCACACAACAGACTAACACATTATGGAAAACTACACTATAAAAACTATAAGTTACAATTTTTAGAATAATTCTTAATTCAAAAGAGGTCAAAATAAATTACCTAAACTGTGCGATTTTTCTTTTCCTCTTTTCTATCCTTTTCTTCTCTTTTTTCTTTCTTCTTTTTCTTTCTTCATTTTTCTTCTTTTCTTCTCTGTTGCTCTTTTCCTTCTCGAATGACCAAATGTGTGCAATAAATGAATTGAGGAAGGCTACTATTTATAGTTGCTTGTTGGGTATGATTGGGGTGGATCCCACTACAATAAATGTTAAGATAACTCTCCTCCACTATCTTTATCTCCACCTCATGTCCGTATCCTCTTGTAACTAATTAATTTTTTTCTCACAAAATATGCCCCTTTGCCTATTGTATATTATTATATGTATATGAATATATATAGGATGATCTACTTAAGTCATTTCATGATATAAAATCCATTCCATTCATTTAATCATGTAATTTTTTTCCTAACTAAGCTTCCATTATTTATAATAATTATTATTATTATTATTTATTTATTTATTTTATTAATTTTGCACGTATATATTATTTTTCATTATGAAATATTAATTATTATCATTATTTATTTTATTATATTTAAAACACTCATTAATTGATACAAATACTGTAAAATTATGTATTTTCATTTATAATTCATTAATTAATGCATGAAAATACATGTCGAACCCGTAAAGTCAATATCCAGAAGTACGGGTCGTTACAAAAATCAATAAGTGACTCTCATAATCTTAGGGAAATAACTCGTCATGTAGTCCTCTTGTTCCCAGATGTCCTGCTCGGCACCGTGAAATCGCCAACCAAAACCTCATCATATGTCTATTCCTCTCGCAAGTCAACATGTCTCCAATTAATCACATGCGAGGGATCAGAGTAGTACTTCCTCAACATTGACACGTGAAACACATTGTGTACTCTCGCTAGATAAGGCGGCAATGCCAATTGATAAGCAACATGACCTATCCTCTCGAGGATCTCAAAAGGTCTAATGTATTTGGAGCAAGTTTTCCTGAAATGCCAAAACGAGTCTACCCTATCTGAGGAAAAATCCAAAGTAACACATGATCACCAACATCGAACTCAAGGATCTTCCTCTGATTATCTGCATAACTCTTGTGTCGATCCTGAGCTGCCTTCATGTTTTAACGAATCTGTTGGGTTTTCTCATTTTGCTCTTGTACAAAGGTAAGGCTAAAAACTGTTGCATCACCAACCTTGACCCAACAAACTGGCGATCGATAAGGTCGACCATAAAATGCCTCAAACGGTGCCATGTTGATACTCACCTGGTAGCTGTTATTATATACAAACTCACACAACACCAAATGATCCTCCCGACTACCACCAAAATCAAGGATGCATGTAGGGAGCATATCCTCCAAAATATGGATCACTCTCTTAGACGAACTATCATTCTGTGGATGGAAGGTTGTGCTCAAGTTTACTCTAGTCCCTAGTTAACTCTGCAAGCTCCGCCAAAAATGGGACTTAAATTGAACATCTCTATCAGATACAATGGGCACTAGGACCCCATGTAATCTCACGACCTCACGGATATACAGTCGACCCATCCTCTCAATTGAATCTGTTCTATGCATCGGGAGGAAATGAGTAGATTTAGTCAGTTTGTCCACAATGACCCAAATAGCATCATGTCTCCGCTGAGTTCAGGGTAACCCCATCTCAAAGTCCATGATAATGTGCTCCCATTTCCACTCAAGAATAGCCAAGGGTTGTAACAAACCACTTGGTCTTTGGTGCTCAGCCTTAACCTGCTGGCACTGCACAAAGGCTACAATATCTCGCTTCATCCCTGACCACCAATAAGTACATTGAGCATCATGATACATCTTATTGGTGCCCGGTTGAGCAGTATACCTTGAGCAATGCAGCTTTGCTAGCACTCCTTGTCTTAGGCGAGGGTTATCTGGTACCCACAACTGTCTCCTAAACCTCAGTGCACCATCAATGTCAATCCACCACTCCACACGAGAAGTGTCATCCACCCATTCCTAGAACATCACGAGGCTGCACCTCCATGTTTTCAACAAAAAGAACTGGCTGGGCTCTCATCTGTGCACCAACTCTGGTCTCAGTCAAAGTTTCATGCATACTCATTTACTATCACAAAATAAATCATCTTCCACTCCTGAAACATATGTCTAGCCATACAAGCAGTCTCAACCTATTTCCTACTAAGTGCATCAACCACCACATTAGCCTTCCTAGGATGGTATTCAATACTAAAGTCATAATCTTTCAACAATTTCATCCATCTCCTCTACCTCATCTTAAGATCTTTATGAGAAAACAGATACTTGAGGCTCTTATGATCTGAATATGGCGTGAATCATTCACCATAACAATAATGGCACCAAATCTTGTGTGCTAAAACAATAGCTACTAGTTCTAGATCATGGACAAGATAGTTCTTTTAATGAACTTTTAACTGTCTAGAAGCATAGGCTATTACCCTATCATTTTGCATCAATACACAACCAAGGCCAAATCCTGATGCATCAGTATAAATCACTAACTTTTGACCTGGTTCTGGCAAAACAAGAACTAGTGCAACTATCAACCTTTGTTTAAAGCTCAAGAAAGGCATGCTCACAGTTATCGATCCATACAAAAGGTACATTTTTTGGGTTAGCTTAGTCATCAGTGCTGCGATGCAGGAGAAATTCTATACAAATCTCCAATAATACCTTGCTAAACCTAGAAAACTAGGAGTCTTGGTCACTGTTGTAGGTCTAAGCCAATTAACAATCGCTTCGACCTTGGCCAAATCAATAGAGATACCCTCGGCTCCAACCACATGACCCAAAAACTTAACCTCTATCAACCAGAAGTCACACTTACTCAACTTTGCATACAGGCGGTGTTCCTTCAAAGTCTGTGAGACTACTCTAATATGTTATGCATGTCATCAATGAATATGGTCACAAACTAATCAAGATAAGGCCTGAACACCTACTACATAAAGTCCATAAACATCGCTGGGACATTTATTACGCCAAATGGCATAATAAAAACTCATAGTGCCCATAACAAATCCGAATGCTCTCTTTGGTACATCATTTTCCCTAACACATAACTAATGGTACCCCAAACGCGAATTAATCTTTGAGAATACTTTAGCACCCTTTAGCTGATAAAAAAAAACATCAATCTAAGGTAGAGGATACTTATTCTTTATAGTCACCCTATTCAACTATCTATAGTCGATGCACAAGCGAAGACTCGCATCTTTCTTTCTTACAAACAACATAGGAGCTCCTATGGTGATATGCTAGGTCGAATAAAACCCTTGCCCAATAATTCTTCTAGCTGAACTTTTGACTCCTATAACTCCTTAGGTATCATACCATGAGGACCTATTAAGATTGGCTCAGTCCTCGAGACCAACTCAATGACAAAATTGATCTCTCGCTTAGGATACAAGTTGAGTAGATCATCAGGAAATACCTTGAGGAACTCACATACCACGGGAATATCTCCAAGTCTCAGTTTGGAAGGTTCACTAGCATTTGTGGCAACCACACTTACTAAGGCACACATCTCCTCTGGTGTCGCTAATCTGCCCTGGGTGCTAGGTTTATCTAGACGTCTACCCTGGAACACCACTACAGCTCGATTCAGGATCTGAAATACTACATGCTTAGCATAATAATCAACATAAGCATAATAAGTAGCTAGCCAGTCCATGCCTAGAATGGCATCAAACTCCAAAAATTCGAATACCTGCAAATCTACCACCATCTCTAGGTCACCGACACATATCACACAATGCTCACAAATCACATTGGGGTAAATATGCTCCCCAACGACAATACTTAATACAAGCCAAGTGGATGCCCTAACTGGTCTAAGTTTTAATCTATCAATAGCAAGTCCAGAGATAAATGATAAAGTAGAGCTTGCATCAATTAACACATATAAAGTGGAATCTAAAATATAGACTATACCTTCTACCAAAGTCTTGGTAGCCTCTGGATCAAGTTAAGTGAGTGCCTGGGCTCTCTCTCTATATCCCTGTTGGACCATCGACCAGACTAATAAGGTAGGACACTCCGATCTCTTGTGCCCAATCTGCCTACACTGGTAAGAGGTGAAAGGTTGTCTCTGTATAACTTGTCATGTCTGTGTTGGCTGGCCCATCTGTACTGCCGGTGTTGGTGGCCTATACTTGAAGCCTTTACCTCCACTACCTCGGCCTCCACTTCTAGGTTGTATTGCCCCGTGTGGTTAAAATGTTTAAATAGGAGTGGCTACAACAGCCATCGTCGTGGTAGATTGGATTTTTGGGGTGCTAGTTAATCCTGTAACAAGCTTTTTCTTCACATAACCCCTATTCTTCTGCCATTGGCCCTGGTAGGTAGGAGTCTATGTTCAAGCCTACATGGTGTTACCTAGCATAATCTGCACCTATATGGGTTCGTCTTTGTTGTTTACCTCATATCTCAGAGCTCGTCGCTTCAGCGACACAAGACTAGAACTATGTATCGCTCGTTGAATATCATTGTTCAAACCTCGACGATAGAATCTAGTCCCTTCTGCTTTATTAGCAACCAACCATGGAGCATGACTCTAGATGAATGAATTTGTAGTGTACTCTTGGACTGTCATATTGCCCTATCGCAAGGACAAAAACTTCATCTTCTTGTGCTCTCTAGCAAAAGCAGGAACAAAGGTCTCCAAAAATAACTCTCTAAATTGAGCCCAAGTCTCAACTGGGCTCATTAGCTAAAATTGATAACCACCATCAAACGACATCACCCTCTGAGGTATGGACAAAGAACAACACCTGATTCCCTTCAGATAGCTTCATCGACTGTGGTATCTTCTCAACATTCAATAACCAATCACTCTGCTTGCTTTAAATTAACAGCACCCCAATATGACTGGGGTTTCAAGTCCATAAACTTCTTCAATAATCTCTTATGTGAAATTTCTCTCCTTTGTCTCTTTCTACGGTGCCTACGAGGAGCCTCAATCTCCTCTTCACACTCATCATCATCATCCCCATCAGTTGGCTCAACTACAGGTGGACCAGGAGGTGTTTGTCTTTGCATATTAGGTACAACCCCATCAATCCTCTAATGTAGTGTAGCGCTAGATGATTGGATCAACTCCCCTTGGGCCTAGATAAGTTCTTCAAGTCGTCGATACATATTAGGCTCGGCAGGTGGTGGTAATGGTATAGGTCACAATACAAGATCCTACAGAGGAGCAGGATCTTGCAGTATCCACCTTCGTCTACTGTGTCTAAGTGGCATCTTAGTCTGCAATTCATATACAATTATTTGTCAATGTCAAACATTGCAAACATACCACCCCTAAAGCCTATTTTACCACTACTATACAATATTTTTTCAAAAATAACTTTTGAAAAATAAGACTTTTTGGACTGATATATTTTCACTTAATTCGAACTTTGAAAAAAATTGTGTGGGCTCTAATACCAACATTGTCAGGACCCCTTCTGAAACCTCATACGGATGGTCTGACTGGCACAATAGTCAGACAAGTCTACTCTTCAGTCAAACTTGCTAACTACTATTAAGCCTTACCATCAAAATATTTATAGTATTTAGAGTGCAACAATAATAAGTTAAGCGAAATAATGTAACAACAGCGAAAGTCTTCAACATAAATTACATTACAAAGTCCAATTCAACTTTTCATGTTTTTTTAAAACTTGTACATACTGATTTAAAATATCAAAAATAACAAAATAACAAAACAACCTACAAGGGTGAGGCTGGAAAAGATCACGCGTATAGCATGCCTTTCCCTTTGTCTACACCAGACAAACCTGAAATATTAAGAGTAGTGAGCTAAATATCCATGTCAGCCTAGTAAGTAGCAAAAGATATATCTATTTAGGTATAGCATTCTATATGCAATGCAACAAGCAACATCACAATTATTCAATCAAAAATGCAACAACAAAAAGCATGCACAATTATCAACATATAAAAATGCAGCAGCCTAATATGCCATGAATTATGTCATGGTTCAAGGGTCTAGTATCTAAACTTGGCATCCTTTTTTTCATTTTAAGGATCCTTTGGTCATACTGTTATTTCTGACGGACATGACCATCGCCCAGGCCATACGACGATATCAATCAACAATCGTGGCCCACCAAGTACGTGGTACAATCGCCACCCACAAACTAGCAGAGTGTGCCATGCACCACTCTAAATATATCCATAGAGTATACCATGGTACCACTCTATCTCGGACTATCACGATCCAATGTCTGCACCTCGAAACCTCTCATTATTAGGCCAAGTCAGCACATTTGAAGATCTATTGATCAGTCCTACCTCAAAGCTATCACGATCCAATGTTCACACCCCGGAACCTCTCATCATTAGGTCAGGTCAGCACATCTGAAGATCCTTAGATCAGCTCTATCTCAGAACTATTAAGATCTAATGTCCACACCTTGAAACCTCTCATCTTGAGGCTAGGTTGACACATCTGAAGATCAGTACTCATATATCAGGACTATCATGATCTAATGTCCACACTTCGGAACCTCTCATCCTGAGGCCATGTTGGCACATCTAAAGATCAGTCCTATCTCAAGACAATATGCAATGCATGTGGCACCCAATTATGCAACAACCATAAATAGAATAAAAGATTAAATAAATACATTAAATTACTACTCACAGACTAGATCGACTGTCAACATTTTCCCAGTCACCAGTCGCGTCTCCCAATAACGAGTCAAATATGAAAAGCTTACATTATCAACACATGTTTCGCTTTTGATATACACTACGTAACCTCTTCATGAATTTGTTATAATATATAATATATAGAAAAAATTAATTATTTTCTATGTTATGCATTTTTTTCATGTGAAGTAATTCATAATTCTATACAACATTAATTATAGAAAATGTTATATTTAGAACATTACATAATCAATTATATAACATTATATATATTTAATACTAATCAATACATTTTTTTACTCCAATTGTATAAATGCAAATTTAATATACCTATTGATCTCCAAAAATCTTAATTTAAGTGTCACTGAGTTCAAAATTTCATTCTAGTCATTTAAGTACCCGCCAACTAAAATTTCAGTGTTAATAGTTATACTTCTTATGTGTCTTCCAACTACCAAGGCCTAAATGGGTACAAATAAAGTACATATATCTATATTCTACTCATTGATCTAAATACAATAATATATATATAGTTTCATTTCTAGGAAAAACATGCTCTAATTTTGAGTCACACAATAGACTAACACATTTATTGAAAGCTACACTATAAAAATTGTAATTCACAATCTCTAAAACAATTTAAATTGAAAAGAGGTTAAAATAAATTATCCAAAGTGTCAGATCCTCTAAAGTGTACAACTTTTCTTTTTCTCTTTTCTTTCCTTTTCTTTTCTTTTTCTTTCTTCTTTTTTCTTCATTTTTTCTCAATTCCTCTTTTCCTTCTAGAATGACCAAATGTGTGCAAGAAATGAATTGAGAAAGGATACTATTTATAGTTGTTTGTTGGGAAGGATTGGGATGGGTCCACTACAATAAATGTTAAGATAACTCTCCTATACCATCTTTATCTCCACCTCACGTCCATGTCCTCTTGTAATTAATTAATTTTTTTTCTCTCACAAAATATGCCCCTTTGCCTATTATATAATATTATATGTATATGAATATATATAGGATAATCTACTTAAGTCACTTCATGATATAAAATCCATTTCATTCATTTAATCATTTTATTTATTTATTTTCCTAACTTATCTCCCATTATTTACAATGATTATTATTATTACTATTATTATTTATTTATTTTATTAATTTTGCACGTATATATTATTTTCCATTATGAAATATTAATTATTATCATTATTTATTTTATTTTATTTTATTATATTTAAAACACTCATTAATTGATACAAATACCTTAAAATCATGTATTTTCATTCATAATTCATTAATTGATATATGAAAATATATATTGAACCTGTCAACTCAATGTCTAGAAATATGGGTCGTTACAATAGTATATACATCATATACTATAAATATACAAGAAATATACCAGATTGTATATTTGATAAGTATATGCAATATATATAGAAAATATATAGTTTGTAAACCCAGATAAATTTCTACAGTATAATGAGGATGTGATTGCTACTAGATTATATATTTGATATGTACACAAGTAATATAGCAGATGTTTACATTTCTCTTTATTCTTTGAAAAGTTTAACTACTGATAATGAAAATGAATGTCACATTGGTCATATGTTTAGTATGTTTTACCTCATTGCATTATACCGCCGAAGTACATGAATCATCAACCCAGTTACATCTTTTCTTTTCTTTTTTATTTTTTAAATTTCAAATTGGTCAACCTTTTACACACATAATTTTTCTACAAGAGTAAGATTTGGGTTGTCCAATCTGATAACATCTTCAAATACTGTCATGCCATCATATTTCTTGAGGCCTTGTTTTGTATTTGTGTTAGATTGTGTAAAATAAATGTATAGCGTTGGTAGTCATTATCCATACCTAGAGACACGCACTTTCTTTATCAATAATCTTTAGTTCCTTTGTACTTCCTAAGAATGTGGTGTTGGGGATGTGTGAACCCAAATAATGGTGCAAAATTGGATACCAAATGGAATAAAAGTTGTGATCTCTCTCTCATTAATTTTTAGACCCTTTGGGTTAAAACCTTACACATGTACGCAACTAGGTGAATCGTAAGTTCCTAAGTTATTTATCAAACTTGATGGTTCAATTGCTATTTGTTAGCTAAATTGAGAACTAGGATGGTCATGCTTTTTTTATTGATTATGGACTTCGAATTAGCATGAAATCCACAATTCTTGCATTCATGAGAAATTGTTTATAGATCTGTAATGGGATTATGGAGTAAACTGCATGGATTTCTATTCATTTCATGATTATGGAGTATAATATATACATCATATATTGTAAATATACAAGAAATATACGAGATTGTATATTTAATATGTATATGCATTGTACATAGAAAATATACAATTTGTATACCTAGATAAATTTTTGCAATATAATAAGGATGTGATTGTTACTTAAAAGATATATGTATATTGTAATTGTGTTGTTTTTTGGGAAACTGCTTGATCTACTAATTATGATTACACATTTTGTCATTACAACATATTGATATCATATGCTACTATATCTGAAAGAAAGGGAAGTACAACAAGAATATTGGTTTGAAATTTACTACAACTGACAGTTTCTTTGATCAAAAGATTAAATCAATTTATACAAGATATGTGCACAGCAAGAAATTGATTTCAGTGCTGGAAGAAGAGATGGTGATACATGATACATTTTTGGATATTACATGTATTGCAACACACCATGGTTTACTACTAACCAATTTCTATTCCCAATTAATGTTGTCTTTGAATTTCATTGGGTACTTGGTCATTTTAGTTTTTTTCAGTGTTGCATTTATGTATACAATTTATTGCGCTCTCCTACTATTGATTCCATTGTTAGGGAAACAATACGTTCTTACAACATATTGTTACTCTTATATCTTGGTATGATAGAGTTTTTTATTTGAGGGATGATTTGCCCATTAAACCAGGAAGAAAACCTTTCAAAGTTTGCTTCGTTGACAATCTTCCCTGATAGAAAGAATGGTAATTCTTTTCTCATATTATGACCTTGTATGTCTTCATTTACTTACCTATATTAACTATGATTTTGAATACAATCCATGGTTTTATCTGTTATTTGCAATGATTGTAGTATTTTCATGTCATATTTTGTTGAGTATTTCATATATCGAAAAACAATCCCAGCAACTATTTATCGACAAAGACTCGATTTCCTCTTATATAGCAATGGAAAATCAAAACAAGAAGATGAAACTAAGAGTGACTCTGAATAATTAGGGAGATATGACATCCATGCTATGCTCCAACCAAGAGATAAATGAGTTTGGGGATATTAATTGTATATGTTTTTTTT
>JAJIYU010021131.1:0-10150 GCA_030144865.1 Tinospora cordifolia | reverse complement strand
TTACCCTGGTCACCTACTGCTGTAACATGGCAAATAATCCAAAATTGTGCACAAGAAAGGCTCCCAAGACGAATTGGAAAGTCCCAAAACCATAAACTTCTAAATCTTGTGTAAAAAGGTGAAGAATTAGCAAGTTTCCTAGGTTAGGAATACCCCAACCTTGCCAAATCCCACTCATTTGAACTCTATATAAACCCTGCCTGGGCTGTCATTCTCTTTACCCCAATAAGAACTGAACAAGTTCCTTCTTGCTCTTTTTGCCTTCTCTTTGGCATCCTTCTTTTTCTTTGGCTATTCTAAACAACAGTTGAAATACTAGTAACGAAGGGCTACACAAATTTTTGCGCTAGCGGTTGGGGAGATCTGAAGGAGATTCAACAGAAGCTTTAAGAGGAGAAAAGCTATTTAAGGTGAAAGCGATTTCTAAACTTTTACCTTGTTATTTTGATTCAAGTATGATGTGCATGGATGTTTGTTTAGCATAGAAATATCTCATGATTATGCATGTCATGATTATATATGTCATTGATTAGAAATGCATGATTAGGACTGTATGAATAATGATGCATGATTTGCGTTGATATGATCTATGTCATCACATGCCTACCATAAATATATGTTATTTACGGTTTATTTTGAATATATCATGTTTTTATTTATTTAACGAAAGATTAAACAAATATTATAACCATGT
Source organism: Tinospora cordifolia (assembly GCA_030144865.1). Taxonomy (NCBI): domain Eukaryota; kingdom Viridiplantae; phylum Streptophyta; class Magnoliopsida; order Ranunculales; family Menispermaceae; genus Tinospora; species Tinospora cordifolia. The sequence goes on along the minus strand of JAJIYU010021131.1, from coordinate 9,456 downwards.
ACCGGCACGGGAATGAATTTTCACCGTGAGTGGTCCAACCAATATTTTTGGGATGTGAATTGAGGATTCGGATTCAACCCCATTTTATCAATGATAAGTAAAATGTTCGAATTTGACCTCATCTCCTAAATATGGAACACTCAAACGTATTCATTTCGGTCTTAACGTCAACTGAAAACAAACAAATACTTGAATTACTTAATCTTTTGAAGTGTTTATTATGCATGTTATATTTATGTTGAAATAATGAGTTAAATTTTTAGAATGATCCACTGGGCGCATAAGCTCACCCTTCCTTTCAAATATTTTAGGGAATTAAGAAATCAAGGCTACATAGATGGCAATTAGATTAGTTATTTAAAAATTTCATTAAATTGTAGGGCATGTTGGCCTAAGTTATTTTATTTAAATTTTGAAGTTATTTTCGCTATAATGAACACAAAGGCTATGTATCGTTTGAATTATTTAAATTAATTAATAGAAATGAATTTTATTTATTTCATGATGTGCTTGTTATTTTTCATGAAATTTACTTGTGCATAAGTTAATGTACACAGGAAGTCTCATGAATTTGAGACCGAAATAGAAAAGAATTAATGTGATAGCGCTTGCCTATGAGGCGGCCCAAACGAAAATGAGAAGTCCAAACGTGCAAGCGTGTGACGATAACATGCGACGGGACAAATCAGGCAAGGTGTGGGAGGCACGGTGTTACAAAGGTGGTATCAAAGCGCAGTTATTAGATATACTGGGCAAGAAATTAGAAAGAGTTGACTCAATCAGGACTCAATTAGGTAAGATCTTTACTTAGAGTTAAATTTAGAATACCTTAACTCCTTTTTTGAAATTAAAAACTGTTTTAGAAAGTTGTTTTTTAAAAAGAAAATATATGTTTTTTAAATAATTTAGAAATATATGTTTTTCAAAAAGGTTTGAGACAGGGTGATCCTTTGTCTCCTTTCCTCTATACTATAGTGGCAGAAAGCTTTACCAGAATCTTGGAAAAAGCATCTCAGTCCCGAAAACTTCAGGGTATGATGGTTGGCAAGGAAAATATTTAGCTAACTCATCTGCTGTTCGCAGATGATTGTCTCATCTTCATGGATAATAATAAGGAGGAAGTTCAGATTGTTTGGGAAGTGTTGCAAACTTTCTATTTTCTTTCAGGGCTTAAAATAAATGGCAAAAAAAGTTAGATGCTTGGGATCAACACTCAAAAGGAGGAGATAGACAGGATGGCTGATATGCTGCAGATCTCTCAAGGGGAATGGCCCATGATGTACCTGGGAATGTCGCTAGGGGGAAATCTTTTCAAAATGGATTTTTGGGAGCCCATGATCCAAACTGTAAAAAGAAGAGCAACGGGGTGGAAGAAAAGCTACCTTTCTAGAGGGGGCAGAATGCTGCTTCTAAAGTCAGTTTTAGAGGCGTTGCCAACATACTATATGTCCCTCTTCAAGATGCCAAAGAAGGTGGTTAATATCATTGAAAAGCAGATGAGGAATTTCTTATGGAAGAATAAGGATTCTGAAACTAAGACCAACATGGTCAATTGGGCTCAAGTTTGTAAACCCATCGAAAAAGGAGGCTTGGGCATAGGAGGGCTAAACACAATAAATACAACTTTGAGAGGGAAATGGCTACGGAAAATGATGGAGAATCAGAATTCTATGTGGGTCAAAGTTGTCCAAAGCATACATGGAAAGAAGGCATTTGGTAGAGAGGCCGGCCAAAACAGAAAAAGCAGCCACAAATCACCTTGGAAAGGAATTTACAACCTATATGAGAAAATTTGACCTCACATCAGTTGGAGAATAGGACAAGGGAACTATATTGCTTTCTGGGAGGATAGATGGTGTGGTCAGGTAAAGCTAAAGGAGAAATATCCTAATATCTTCAGAATTTCAAGACAACATAGAGCAGCCATTTCTCAGTTCAGGATGCCCAATGATAGGGAGATAGGCGGTCAAGGAGGTTGGAACTTGCACATAGGTGGAAATGTTGGAGAGGATCGAATGAAGGAGCTAGGACAGCTTCTAAATAATCTTCAAGAGTTCCAATGGAATGGAAAACTGGAAGTGAAGATAGACCATTGTGGGAAGGGGGAAAAGACAACCAGTTTTCAGTGAAATCCTTTATGGAAAAGCTTCTTCAAGGGAACATAGAAGCAACAGTAACCCCAACTGATTTTGTTTGTTGCATAAAAGTCCCTTTGAAAGTGAAACTTTTCCTATGGCAATGAAGTTTAGGCAGGATAAAAATAGGGGAAAACTTGTAAAAATGCCTTCCCAATTACAATCTAAGCCCCTCTATTGGTCTCGTGTGCAGCGAGAACGAGGGCAACTTAAGACACTTATTCATGGAGTGCAATGTGTCTCTCACAATATGGCAAGAATGGAAGCAACTTCACACAAGCATAGTCCCTCCAACAGAAACAGATATCCGCTTAGGAATGAAGATCTTGTCAGAATAAAGCAAATATTGGATGGTTCTTTTGACAACAATATGGTACACCATATGGGAGGGAAGAAACTCAAGAATGTTCAAAGACAAGAAGAGAGAAGTTCACATAATATGGGAGAGATCCAACATTTTATTCGCCTCATGGATCTCTAGCTCTAACCTCTCTATGGGATATTCTTTTGGGGAATGGATGTGTAACGGGGGAAACATCCTACAAACATTGTAATTTGGTCTTTGTTTTGTCGGACTTCTCATCCGACATTTGTACTCAAAAATTTCCTTACTATATATATAGTTTCTATTTCCAAAAAAAAATATTTTGTTTGGATACAAAGATTACAAGTTGAGTTGATGGTGGATAAGTCTTGTCCCGAGTAAAGCTAAACATTAAACGGAAGATGGGTTATCTCGTCCAAGAAAGCGCAGTTATTTAAGTAGACTTCAATCTCATCGCCTGATTTGGAGGTTGCTCCACCAACTCATACAGGTGATCAGAGTTGAAGACCACACTTATTTTTCTATGAGAAAACTAGGAGGTGGTATACAAGGGCAAGGAACTCACTAGAGTACGAAAGGTAATGCTAAGAGCGGTACCAAAACTAGATGAGGGTTGAACCTTTCAACCAGAAATTAAGATCCTAAGTCTAGAAAAGAGACATTAGGTAGGGACTTGGGTGCTGCCAAAAAAGACACAGTGGATCATGAATAAAACATTTAGGATATAGGTTAGAGACTGAAAACATGTGAAAACAGAACATTTGATGAGTCAGGACACGAGATCGGGAGGATATTGTATCTCTGGTTTCTATGTGGTATGGGACGCATAGAAATTCGGGGGTATGGAGGAATCCTAGACTCGGAGAATGACGGGCCATGTTTGGTGAATGATCAATAACTTTGGGAAAGCTTGTTTCCCTATGCTTGGCTGGTATGGGACGATCAAGTATAGTGGAGCTTGGAAAACCTTAATTATCGACACATTTTCGAAATTGGTTGGGTGTGGTGAAATCTCTAAGTGGAAGTTTGTGTCGATGGGCAAGGGTGGTATGAGATACCCGAACTCGGAGGCAAAGATGAAAACTTGAAATTTCGCTATGCTAGCATGAACTTGCATGACTGAATGTTTGAATGATTGATTGAATGCATGCTATACTTGTTAAAATTCATGAAAATATATATATATCACATGTTTTGATTATGAGACCAAATCTTGTACCCAACAACATTAGAGGGCTTTGAAACCCTTAAACAGAACTTAGAAGAATAAATTGATAGGTCACTGAACAAATCGAGAACCTAAAGACGTAAATCTAGAGTCATGATAACACAGATGAAACGAAAACATAAGGAAACAAATATAGAAAAGATTTTTGACTTGTAGATAACGGTCGAATCCAATAGATATGCTACTAGAGGCACTACATCTGACATGATTGAACCGCGAAGACAGGAGGTACAAACTGGTATGGCTGAGACTCAGATTAAGAATATGATGACAAAGGTCACCAGGAGGGTCATGGAGTAGATTATGAGGGCACTACCTCAGATGATACCACGGGCAATGCCATAGCCACAAGTACAAGAACAGATTCTAGTGCAGCAGCCAGTGCCAGTGCCAGTGCTTGAGGTTCTAGCTCATCGAAGGGCACAAGAAGACAAGGAAGACAAAGAACAGAGAGACATTGATAGAGTTGCAGAAACTTCATACATCTCAATTTGATGGAACTTTTGACTGCATGATGACAGACCACTAGTAATCGAAGTTGAATGAACACTGGGACGTGTTAGGGGCAACGTGTCTCCATAGAGTGGCGCTAGCTACCCATCAGTTCAAGGGGCCAGCTAAGAGTTGGTGGAGGATGCTAAAGGCGAATCCAAACACTAACGTCAGAGAGATGAACTGGGAGGAGTTCAAGGAAGTGTTCTATGAGAAGTTCTTCTCAGATGCTACTTTAAGGAAGATGTCCAATTTCGTTATGTTAACCTAGAGGAACATGACGGTAGTCGAATACGAGATCAAATTTAATGAATTGACCAAATTTTCTCCTGAGCTGATCAGGGATGAGAAAATAAATGTCAACCGATTTGCAAAGGATCTCAAGATTGAGATCCAAAAAGTGATAATGCCAATAGGCCTGAAGACGTACAGAGACGTCGTGAAAAGGGCATTGATATTAGAGCAGAAACTCAACTTTGAACAGAAGTTGAAGAATAAGAACAAAAGGCCAGGAAATGATAAACACTGCTCAGAAGAAGCAAAACATCCATCAAAAGAACGGTGAAAATAAGGCACCTCAAACACAGAACCAATCCAATCAGACTAAAGGGGAGCAGAGGGAACTAGCTAAGCAACAAGGGTTGTGTTATCACGACAACCAGCCAGGACATATGGTGAAGTTTTGTCCTGCCAAAGTCCAGGCTCCCTAACAGCAGCAACACTATCAGAGAGGAGGACAGAATGGACATCCTCAACAGTAATAGCCTTGGCAGAACAACAACTAGGGACAAAACTAGAAGCAAAGTCGTGGGCAGAACTAAGCTAGAGTGTTCGTTGTGGCTAACTTTCAAAAGGAACAAGTTCCTGTTATTTAATGTTATTGTGAAACTATTGTTTGATTCAAGTGCTATGAAATCCTTTGTTTCTGAAAAACTAGTATGTAGGTTGCAACTACTTCCATCTTATGGATATGATGTAATCTTGGGGATGGACTGGTTAAACCAGTATCAAGCACAGATAGATTGTCCTAAGAGGCGAGTAATCATAACACTATTACCTTTAGGGAAAACCTATAGAATCAACATTGATATGCAAAGATTACCTAGAAGCCCGATGATAGCCATGTTAAACTGCTTGAGGCAGAAAAATGAACTTGAGAAACTCTCTGAGGAGGTCTCTGTAGAGCAAAGAGGAATCCAGGACTTAGAAGTGGTTTGAGAATATGAAGATGTGTTCCCAGATGACTTAGTCGGACTACCACTTACTAGAGAAGTATAGTTTAAGATCAAACTTCACCCTGGAACCAACCTCATAGCCATACTCCTTACAGAATGGCACCGATAGAGCTAATTGAGTTGAAGACTCAACTAGACGAGCTCCAAGAAAAAGAATTCATTAGGCCAAGTGAATCATCATGGGAAGCTCTGATATTGTTCGTGAAAAAGAAAGATAGGTCCATAAGACTGTGTTGACTACAGAAAATTGAACCAGGCAACAGTGAAAAACAAGTGCCCTCTACAAAGGATAGATGACCTATTTGATCAATTAAGATGAGCCACTCATTTATTAAAGATTGATCTTAGGTCAGGATATTACCAATTGGGAATCCGAGAGTCTGATATACACAAGACAGCCTTCGGGACACGATATGGACACTTTTAGTTCATAGTGATGCCCTTTGGTCTGACCAATGCACCAACAACATTCATGGATTTGATGAACCGAGTCTTTAGACACTACCTTGACCAGTTTGTGGTGGTATTCGTAGATGAAATCGTGATATACTCTAAATTAGAAGTTGAACACTTAGAACACTTAAGGATGGTGTTGAAGACCCTTAGAAGAAACTAAACATATGCCAAATTCAGCAAGTGTGAATTCTGAATGAAGACAATCAAGTTCGTTGGCCATGTAGTATCAGCAGAAAACATCTCTATAAATCCAGAGAAGGTGGAAGTTGTCATGGACTAGAAGCAACCAAAGACGGTTACAGAGATTAGAAGTTTCTTAGGCGCAGCTAGATATTATCGAAGATTCATCCAAAACTTCTCCAATTTGGTTGAACCCATGACCAAGCTAATCAGGAAAAGAGTCAAGTTTAATTGGGATGAGAAATGTGAACAATCATTCCGAGAACTGAAGAAGAGATTGACTACAACCCCTATCTGAAGAGGAGTTTGAAGTACATTTACACCTAAAAGGAGTTAAACTTCATGCAACAGAAAAGGATGGAGTTCCTTAAAGACTATAATTTCCAACCACACTGCCATCCAGGGAAGACCAACATGGTGACTGATGCCTTGAGTAGGAAGTTCAACAAATAGGAGGAAAAGGTTTAGATGTACCAGTTGATTGATGATCTTAACCTGGGGGTGACATCAGACTATACAACATGTCTTGCCAACTACATCTTCTACATCAAATCAGGGATGAACAAAGGCAAGATAAGTGGCTCACAAGCTTGATAAGAGGAGATGAACAGGGGAAACATACTGACTTTAGGTTAGAAGCTGACCCTAAGGCTGGGAGATAGAATTTGTATGCCCCAGAATTGGCAGAATATGCAAACCATATTAGACGAAGCCCGTCAAACCAAATACACAATGCATCCAAGTAGTGACAAGATGTATCAAAACCTCCATAAGACCTATTGGTGGCAAGGAATGTAGAAAGATGTAGCTAAATAAGTCTCCAAATGTCTAACTTGTCAGCAAGTAAAAGTAGAACACCAAAGGCTATCTGGAATGTTACAATCACTCTCCGTCCTTGAATGGAAATGGGATAACATTTTAACTGATTACCCCATAACCAGAAAGAAGAAAAGATTGTATAGGTGATTATAGATCGTCTCACTAAAGTAGTTCATTTCTTGCCCATTAGATCCACAGACTAAATCAATAAGTTGGGAGAACTCTACGTGAAGTAGATAGTATGACTTCATGGTGTACCTAAGACCATAATGTCTGACAGAGAATCTCGATTCACATCACAGTTCTGGCAGAGTTTGCAAAAGGAGTTGGGCACCAAACTTACTATGAGCACCGCTTTCCATCCTCAAACTAATGGTCAGTTTGAGAGAGTCATTTAGATACTAGAAGACATGCTGAGGTATTGTGTCCTTGATTTTGAAGCCAACTAGAGCAAGTACCTACACTTGGCAAAGTTTGCCTATAACAACAGTTATTAGGGAAGTATAAGGATGGCTTCGTATGAAGCTCTCTTTGGGGAAGCCCTGCAGATTACCAACATGTTGGGTTGAACTTGAAGATGACGTGCTTACTGGGCCAAAATCTGGTGGAAGAAATGAATAATAAAGTAACATAGATACAGAAGAGATTGGCTACAGCGCAGAGTAGACAAAAGAGTTATGCCAATAAAAGAGAATAACTTAGAGTTTTAAGTTAGTGATAAGGTGTTCCTCAAAATTAGCCCTCAGAAAAGAATCAAACGGTTTGGATATAAAGGAAAGTTATCCCGTAGATTCATCGGTCCGTTCAATATACTCAGAAGAATCGGAGAATGCGCCCTAAGTTAGACCTATTGAATCGAATGACCTCAGTACACAACGTGTTCCATGTGTCAATGCTGAGGAAGTATGAACCCGATCTCTCTCACGAAATCCATTGGGAGGAGGTGAACATCCAAGGCGAGGCCAATTATGAAGAAGTGGCAGTTAGGATCCTCAATCGCAAGGTGCAAAGCCTGAGAAAGGACATTTCCCTAGCCAAAGTTTTCTGGAAACATCATGGAGTAGAAGAGGCTATTTAAAAATTAGAAAGCAAGATAATGGCTAAGTACCTAGACCTTTTCGCTAGAAATGGGTGACAGAACTACACCTGAATGGATTAATGAAAATTTCGAAGACGAAATTCTTTTTAAGAGGGGTAAGTTGTAACACCCTAAAAATTTGTACAAAATTTAATTAAATAAAATAAAACTAATCCTTGATAATTTTATGAAATTTTAGAGATAAAATATTTTATACATTTTAACTTATAAGTGGCCAAATGAGAAATAACATTAATTGAGAATTTTGTAGAATTTTTGGATGTAAAATTATATATATTCCAAGGTATAAAATAAAGTCGATAAAATAGAAATAAAACCAAAGGAAAAAGATGGTCAAAAATGAAAAATAAAAACCAAACGAAAAATTAAAAAAAACAAAAAAAAAAGATTTTCGCCGCATTACCACGATAGTGAAATCACTACCAGGTAATGCGATAAAAATCTCGAAAAAAAAAAATAAGATTGCGAGAAAAATTCACCTGAACTATTACCACAATAACACGGCGAATAATCTAAATTATACGCAAGAAAGGCTCCTAAAACGAATTGGTAAGTTCCAAAACCCTAAACTTCTAAATCTCGCGTGCAAAAGTGAAGAATTAACAGCTACGACCACCCTAAACTTGTCAAATCTCACCCATTTGAACTCTATATAAACCCTGCCTAGACTTCCATTCTCTTCGCTTCAGCAAGAGCTGAACAAGTTCCTTCTTGCTCTCTTTGCCTCCCTCTTGGCATCCTTCTTTTTCTTTAGTTGTTCTAAATAGCATTTGAAGTAGTAATTACGAAGTGCTACACAAATTTTTATGTTGGCAGTTGAGAAGATTTAAAGGAGATTCAACAGAGGCTTCAAGAGGAGAAAAGTTATTTCAGGTGGAAGTGACTTCTAAACTTTTACCTTATTATTTTGATTCAGACATGATGTGCATGGATATTTGTTTTGCCTAAAAATATGCCATCATTATGCATGTCATGATTGTACATGCCAACAAGGCGTCGCCTAGGCGTCCAGGCCCTCTAAACGCCTAAGCCACCGCCTAGGCGCTAAGAGGGCTTCTCTGTAAATTTAAAAAAAAAATATGAGGACTTTTAATTAATTATTTTTTTTTTTAATTTTAACCTAAATCTAATAACTCTGTTCTCAAACCTCTCAAAGTCAAATGACTCGAACAAATTTCAACGATCATCTCTGAGACTTCGGCGAGCAACTCCGACGCCTTTTTCAGTGAGCGACTCCGACGACTCTCTCCATCTCACTGTGTGTGTCTCTCCCTTTCTCTCCCTGCTCTCTTTCTACGTCTCTCCAGCTCTCTTTGCTATGTCTCTCTCTCTTTTTGCATCTCTCCCTCTCTCTCTTTCTACGTCCCTCCCTCTCTCTCTCTCTCTCTACTCTCTTCCTCTCTATCTTTCTACATTTCTCTTCTCTCTCTCTCTATCTAGGTCTCTTTTCTGTCTCTCTCTATTTACGTCTCTCTTCTATCTCTTTA
>JAJIYU010021130.1:0-10183 GCA_030144865.1 Tinospora cordifolia | reverse complement strand
ACCTTTAAATGCCTTGATTTTATTAAATGTGAAATTGCACTATTGAATTTATTCTAAGGCATGTGGTTTTGAAAAATAGAAAGTCAAGTGTGTGTCGCTTGTAAAGTAACATGACCCAACCCGCCAATTGGTTAAGTCCACTGTCAAAACAATGGTGGTTATGTCCAAACTCAAGGAAGGTGGGGGTTGGGGTGTTACAATGGGTGTACATGATCATGACATGTTATCATCTTGTCTCATGTGACTTGCATGTGCTTATGGTTGTTTGCACATTTTTTGGTCCACATGAATTTAAAATAAATTCATATATCTCATTTGGTTAGGATTTGAGCACTTTGGGTTCACATAAATTTAATAAAAATTCATAACTTTCAATTGACTAAGTTTTTTTCCCATTTTCTTTCCTAATTTAGATTCCCTTAACGCACACCAAGTAAATGAACTCGTAATTGAGCAAATGAAATAAATTTTGGATGCCTGAATCATTTGAGGTGTTTACTTCATTTGATTTCATTTCGTTCATTTTTTCTTAAATTTCATTTCCCCTTAGAAGTTTTTGAGTAAATTTGAACTTGCTCATTGATTCTAGAAATGAATTGGACTTCATTTATCATTTCATTTGGTATAAAATTTCAGGGTCTTACAAAAGGAAATTGTCTGTATATGAACTATTTGCTCTTTCACTATCGGAGAAAATTAGAAAGATAATTTGTTTGTTCCTTTATAAGGGTGTAAAAAGAGGAATGCATTACAAGTATTTATTTAACAAACAATGTGATGAGCTCAATTGAAACATCAAAGCAACACTTTTGTTAAGGGATTACGGTCCTAAATTGCATGAGTATTCAAACGAGTTAGAAAATCTCTTTAATTAAAATAAATAATTCTACATGAAGCATTAACCATTAAAACCAATATCAAGGAAAGAAATCTCTTCTAAATTGGCTATGGATGTTTTTTCTAAGGAAAAACAATGCAAATGATTTCATTGAACTATTTTGACCATTTGTAAGAGTGTAATGAAGTTACGAATAACTATTTTAGGTTTTATGTGTATTTAGATGGTAAAGAATGCAAGTTAGCAATTTTGCTAAGAAATTAGGACCTTAAAACTAACTTCTCCATTAAAATTGAGGAATTAAAGAAGAAAAACTTTCTAAAGCTAGGAAAAATGTTTCAAGTGTGCAATTCGACCTTTTCTTTATAAGAAAAAAGGCAAAAAAAACCATTTGTAGTTGTTTGATCAATTGTTAGACTACAAAGAGACTGCGATAAGGTATTTCAAATTCTATGAGTGCCAAGTTTGTTGAGAATGATATATAAAGTCAAGTTGATCATTAAAGTGATGCCTTTTACAAACCATTAGGGACCTAAAGCGCATCAGATATCTAAACGAGCTAGAAAACCACTTAGGAAATGTCGTAGAATGAAATGAGGAATTAAGCTTTAAAAATTCCTTTAAGTAAAAAAAATTACCTGTAAATGAATTATTTGCTCCTTCACTACCAGAGAAAATAAGAAAGATAAGTTGTTTGTTTATTTATAAGGGTGTAAAGAGAGGAACATAGGATGCGTTTAATTCTACAAGTAAATATTTAAGAAACAATGCTATGAGCTCACTTAAAACATCAAAGCAATGCTTTTCTTGAGCAATTAGGGTCTTGAACTACATGAGCATTCAAATGAGTGAGAAAATCCCTTTGATTAATATTAATCATTCTACATGAAGCGCTAATCGTTAAAAAACAATATTAAGGAAATAAATATCTTCTAAATAGGCTATGGATGGTTTTTCTACAGAAGTACAATGCAAATGATCACTTTAAACTAATTTGACCATTTGTAAAATGGTAATGAAGCTAACAATAGCTATCATACGTTTTATGTGCACTTAGATGATAAAGAATGCAAGTTAGCAATTTTGCTGAGAAATTAGATCTTTAAAACTAACTTCACCATCAAATTGAGGAATTAAACAAAAAAAAAATTCTGAAGCTAAGAAATATGTTTCAAGTGAGTAGTTGACCCTTTCTCTATAAGAGGAAAGCAAAACAAACCATTTGAAAATGTTTGATTAGTTGTTACAGTACAGAGAGACTGAGATAAGGTATTTCAAATTTTGCGAGTGCCAAGTATGTCGAGAATGCTGTATAAAATCAATTTTATTATTAAAGTGATGCCTTTTACAAGGAATTAGGGAACTAGAGTGCATCAAATATCTAAACAAGCAAGCAGGCCACTGAGGAAATGACATTTGAATGAAATGAGGAATTAAGCTTTAAAAATTCCTTTAATTAAAGGAAATTGCCTATAAATGAACTATTTGCTCCTTCATTACGGGAGAAAATAAGAAAGAAAGTTGTTGGTTCATTTATAGAGGTGCGAAGAGGGAAACACAGGCTATGTTTATTTCTATAAGTATATATTTAACAAACAATGTTATAAGCTCAATTGAAACATCAAAGCAATGCTTTTATCAAGCAATTAGAGTCCTGAATTGTGTGAACATTCAAACGAGTTAGAAAATCTCTTAAATTAATATAAATCATTCTACATGAAGCGTTAACTGTTAAAAATCAATATCAATGAAAGAACTCTCTTCTAATAGGCTATGGATGGTTTTTGTACAAAAGAACAATGCAAATGATCTCATTAAATCCTTTTGACCATTTGCAAGAGTGTAATGAAGCTAACAATAACTATTTTAGGTTTTATCTGTACTTAGATTGTAAAGATAGCAAGCTAGCATTTTCGCTTAGAAATTAGCCCTTAAAACTAACTTCTCCATTCAAATTGAGAAAATAAAGAAGAAAAACTTTCTTAAGCTAAGAAAAATCTTTCAAGTGTGCAATTCGTCCCTTTCTCTATAAGAGAAAAGCAAAACAAATCATTTGAAGTTGTTTGATTAGTTGTTTCAGTACAAAGAGACCACAATAAGCTATTTCAAATTCTACAGGTGCCAAGTTTGTTGAGAATGCTATATAAAGTCACATTGGTCACTAAAGTGATGCCTTTTACCAGCAATTAGGGACCAAAAGCACATCAGATATCTAAACGAGCTAGAAAATAGCTTAAGAGATGTCGTCGAAATGGAAAGAGGAAGTAAGCTTAAAAGCTCCTTTCAGTAATAAAAATTAATTATAAATGAACTATTGGTTCCTTTTCTACATGATAAAATAAGAAAGATAAGCGGTTTGTTTATTTATAAAGGTGCAAAGAGAAGACCTTAGGCTATGTTCATTTCTACAAGTACTTGGCTAACAAGTTGGGTGTTCAAACAAATTAGAAAATCTTTTTAATTAATATAAATGATTTTGCATTTGGCATTGACAATTACAACCTATATCAAGGGAAGAAATCCTTTCTAAATAGGCTATTAATGGTTTTTCTATAAAAGAATGTAAGCCCTCAAAACTAACAACTACATTCAAATTGAGGAATTAAACAAGAAAAATTGTCTAAAGCTAAGAGAATCTGTGACACCCCCGAACCCCGGACCGGAACCCAAGTCCTCGTGCATGCGTCATGTGGGGCCAACGCATCTACTAGCGCTCCTTTCAGCTCTCTGCTGTGTACGCAGGACTTTTCATCTCTCTGTGGGTCTGATCCGTCGGGAACCCTGGGTTGTCAACTTCTTTCTACACGCTAAACCCAAGTCTCAATTTTCAGCAAATGAGAAAACTATATAAATCATGATAAACATGCTACTATGTTTATCAATGAGTATCATAATTCAGAAAATAGTTTCAAATATTTGACCGGATTTTTCACAGTAAATATCTACAATGGAAAACAAATCTCTGCAATGGAAACCATCAAAACATCAACCCATCTATTAGGGCTCAAATAAAACTATCATATACATGATAATAGTCACTGAAAGTAACATCGCAAAAATCATCTCAAAACTGTGATAAAAAAATTAGGCTCACCGAGCCCCAAAGTCCCAATAATATTTTAAAATGTTCAACAATTTCCAAAAAGAAATATTCGGCCACACGGCCTGTTCAAAACATATACATGATCAGTGACAATTACGACAAAAACTAGAACACAAGTCCAACAGTAATCTCCCATCGAGATCACCACACCAACCCTGAATTACGATCAACTAGGGTACTCCACCTTCGCGAGTACCTGTAAAAGAAAATTGGGTGAGCTCGAGAGCCCAGTGGATCATCTTTACACATCACTAGCATTATATAAACCAGAAATCCAAAACGTGCACACACTTTCATTACATTAATCGTTTCACACAGTTATTTGTTTTGTTGTATCCTATGACCGAAAGAGCCATACTCCCGGTGTTCCTCTGGTGACAAAAGATCGATCCTGGCAGTACTGCCTCGAGCTACGATACCGTTCACGACCTGTCATGTCGTCCAAGAATAGGCGCAATGGTGAACGACCAATGTTCGCCCGTCCGAGGAAACTCTCAGCCTTCCCAGGAGGCTTCATTAAGAACACCAACGATGGGATCTGGAAGATGTCGTGCCGCAAATATGGCCACGTCCACGAGTTGTCGACAGATGCCTACAATCACTCTGGTACGTTGATTTTAAATCTTAATTTAATCTTCTTTAGTTACAACAAGTTTCATTCCATACCCAATCAGCATTCAAGATATCTAACTCATATAGCAAATGACATAAATAACCAGACATTATGCCACATATTCAAGCAAATAATGAAAAAATATAACCAGACATTATGCTCAATCATCAATCAAGGCATCCAAACATGCTACACACCCTAGCATGCATCTAACACCCTAGGCTACACAAACATCATGCCTTGAACCTCAAGCCTACATAATACTAGTGAGCAAGAGAATCCCGCCCACCTGATATCAAGGAACGACCCTTGCGCCTACTCGCGAGGATCACGCTCGAAATCCACAGGCTAAAATGATTAAACCTCATCATTCAGTCCAAATCCTCAACAATCCCTCTTCAACAAATAACCAGAAAATCCAAATTCCCATTTCTCCTCACAAAAATATGAAACTACAGTCAACGCGTTCTAAACTAAGAATAAAACACATTTAGAACTGACTACAACTTCAAAAGAGGAATAGATTGGGTTTTCTTACCTATCAAGCGATTTGCACCCTCTAAAAATCCTCCAGATAGGCAACTTTCCTCTGGATTCGTCTAAAATTGCAAATGAACAGTCAAAACTTTCAGAATTCAGTTCTAGATTGATAATTTGTCAGTTTAGAAGGAAGATCCGAGCTCATAGGGTTCCAAATCATTTTATACAATCAAAACCCTCAAAACCCTTATTTTTGATATGGAATCTAAATGAATCAAAAGAATTGAAACTTAAACGATTAAGAGGTTCAGATTCCTACCTTAGATCTTTAACTCCTCCTTGAATCAGCTCTGGATCGCCTCTCTGGAACTTCGGATCAACTCGAGAAATTCTGTGCGTGAAATGACGAATCTAGGGCTCAAAACTGTTTAAATTTCGTGTAATGACCGCGGTCGACACTTTACGGACCGCGGCCACCATGGTGACCTAGCTTTTTTTCGAGATTTTTCACTGAAGACTGCAGTCATTATTTGATGACCGCGGTCACCAGCATGGAACCCAATTTTTCCATGTGTTTTCAGCATTTTTTCCATTTCCAAACATCTTGATTTATTTTATTTCCATACCATACTATATAAAAGTCATTTAAAACATGTTTTCACACATTTTTATATTTATTTCATAATTTTTAAAAATTTATTTTCGAGTTGTGTGCGTTTGAAAACATTGGGGTGTTACAGAATCTATTTCGAGTAGGTAATTGATCCTTTCTCTATAAAGGAAAATCAAAACAAACCATTTTAAATTGTTTGATCAATTTTTAGAGTGCAAAGAGACTATGATAAGGTATTTAAATTCTACGGTGCCAAAGCTTGGTTAGAATGTTATATAAAGTTAAGTTGATCATTAAAGTGATACCTTCTACAAGTAACTAGGCTCCCAAAGCACATTCGATATTTAAACAAGCTAGAAAACCACTTAGGAAATGTCATTGGAATGAAACAACGAAGTAAGCTTCAGTAACTCCGTTAAGTAAAGGAAATTTCCTATCAATGAACTATTCGCTCCTTCACTACCGTAGAAAATAATAAAGATAAGTTGTTTCTTCATTTAAAAGGGTGTAAAGAGAGGAACATAGGCTAAGTTCATTTCTACAAGTATTTATTTAACAAACAATGCAATGAGCTCAATTGAAACATCTAAGCAACACTTTTGTCAAGGAAGTAGGGTCCCAAACTTCATGAGTATTCAAAGAAATAATAAAATCTTTTTAATTAATGTTAATCATTCTACATGAAGCATTAAAAGCCAATATTAAGGAATGAAATCTCTTCTAAATAAGATATGGATGTTTTTTCTATGAAAGAACAATGCAAATGATCTCTTTAAATTGTTTTGACCATTTGTAAGAGCGTAATGAAGCTAACAATAGCTATTTTAGGTTCTATGTGCACTAGATGGTTAAGAATACAAGTTAGCATTTTCACTAAGAAATTAGGCCCTTAAACTAACTTCTTCATTCAAATTGAGGGATTAAACAAGAAAGACTTTCTAAAGCTAAGAAAATCTATTTGAAGTGTGAGATTGACCCTTTCTCCATAAGAGAAAAGCAAAACAAACCATTTAAAAATTGTTTGATCAATTGTTATAGTACACAAAGACTAAGATAAAGTATTTCAAATTCTACGAGTGCCAAGTTTGTAGAGAATTCTATATAAAGTCAAGGCAATCATTAAAATGATGCCTTTTACAAGCACTTAGGGACCCAAAATGCATTAGATATCTAAATGAGCTAGAAAACTGCTTTGGAAATGTCGTTGGAATGAAATGGGGAAGCTTTAAAAGCTCATTTAAGTAATAAAAATTAGTTACAAATGAACTATTGGTTCCTTTTCTACATGATAAAATAAGAAAGATAAGTTGTTTGTTCATTTATAAGGGTGTAAAGAGAGGACCGTAGGTGACGTTCATTTCTAATAGTACTTGGCTAACAAAGAATGCAATGAGCTTAGTTGAAACATGAAAGCAATCCTTTTGTTGAGAAATTAAGGTCTCGAACTGTTTCAGTATTCAAACGAGTTAGAATATCTCTTTAATTAATATAAATCATTATGCATGAGGTGTCGACCATTAAAACTTGATATAGAGGAAAGAAATCTCTTCAATGGTTTTTCTACTGAAGAACAATGTAAATGATATCTTTAAACTGTTTTGACAATTTGTAAGAGTGTGTTGAAGCTAAAAATAGTTATTTTAAGTTTTATCTGCACTTTGGTGGTTAACAATGCAATTAAATGCAAATTTAGGATAAAGTTAATGTTTTCGTTGCGAATTTTGGCACGCAAAGCTTTCTAAAGTTAAGAGAATATGTTACAAGAATGTAAAACAAACCATTTTAATTGTTTGATCAGTTTTAGAGTGCAAAGAGACTGAGATGTAACACCCCAGCCCCTAAAACTTTCTAAAGCTAAGAGAATTTGTTACAAGAGAAATGTAAGCCAAAACATTTTAATTGTTTGGTAAGATTTAGAGTGCAAAGAGACCAAGATGTAACACCCCAGCCCCTGAATCTTGTTGCACACACCGTTGACTGGGCATTTTCGTTTCTCATCTCGAGAAATCATGCAATCACTTCTGCTATCAATATCTAGAGACCGGGACATTATTTGTGTTCTTTTTTTTTTCCTTTCTCATACCATCTCAATATACATATCAGAGTGCAAAAACACAAACAATAGTATTAAGCATGAACAAACATAGGGATAACATGTCTAAAGGTAGCACATGATTACACTATAAAAGATGAAATAAATACTTTGACCCCATGGTCTAAGTTCAAATTTGTCATTAAACCAACACTTGGCCCCATGGCCTAGTTCAACAAACCAATAAACTAATGTATAATATCCCAGAATTTTGTCAAATAATTTAAAATAAATAAAATAAGTTAAATAAATTAATTTCAAAGATTTTGGATGCAAATTGTGGGTTGGCACATGAAAAATAAAATATATTGGAGATATAATAAAAAAAATTAGGCAAATAAGACCTTAATTTAATAATTAAATAAAAATTATAGAATTAATTATGAAATTTAAGGAGTTGCCTAAGAAATAAATAGAAATAAAGTATATATACACATATAGGTTAATATGTGTATGAATAAGGTGTGTGTTAGCATAATAAATGTTAATACTACATATTATAGGAATATGTACATAGAAAAATTTATTGAATAAAAATGTAGTGTACATGTATTTATTAAAAATAAACAAAGCATTATATAAATATTAATTTATAATTACATGAGGTATTATCTGAAAATGAAATATGAAATAAATAAAAATACATGAAAAAGGTAAATATGAATTATTTAATTAAAGATATTAAAGAAATGGAAAAATATCTAATAAATAAATTAGAAAGGGAAAAATATTAGCAAATCATCAAAATAGAAGGAAATATACAAAAAAATCAAGTTTTTATCAATTAGGAAGTGTCTAATTAACAATTTTCGAATAATAGCAACCTTAAAAATCAAATTTGGTGATTAGAAACTACATCTAACGGTCCAAAACGAATTTGCAAAATCCAATGAATGAAATTAAAGCCCAAAACAGTGCCCAGGAGCACCGAATCAATGAGATCCAACGGCCCAGAAACGATCAGGCTGATCTAACGGTTCGGATGCATCTCATCTGATCACGAATGACACTGCACTCGAGGTTCATTGTGCGGCCGAATCAGTGATCAAGATCAGATGCGATGCTCGAGATCCATCCAATGGCACAGATCAAAGCCGCAGGAATCAATCGCGAACAGATGCTCTAATCGAGGAAATCGGATGGCCAAAAACAATCAGGGACAATCGGACGATAAAGATGAGTTCCGTTCATCGCAAAACGCGTGTCTCGTGGATGATCCAAGTGTCCGAAGCAAACTCAGTAATCAGAGATCGCGAACCAACACCGCATTCGAGGAAATCGAACGGCCCAGATTCACGCTCCTCTAATGATCAAGGATCCAACACCATTCTCGAGGATTATCAAACAACTCAGATGCGATCCGCCCAATCTGAATACGTATGCATGATACGAGGATGATCCGACGGCCCCCATACGCGGATCTGAGATTATTATCCGAAAAATTCGAAAAAATCGATTAAATACTCCAAAAATTCGAAAATTCAGTTTCTAAATTCCCAAAAATTTTCAATAAATTTCTTGCAAAATTTTGAAGAATTGGCAAGTTTCCCACAAGATGACACCCCAAACTTGCCATTCTCCACTCTTTTGAACTCTATATAAACACCCCTCATGCTCACAATTTATCTCATCCTAAGAAACAAGAGTTGAATTGTCATCTTGTTCTCTAAGCCCTCTTCTAGGCTCCCCTTCTCACTTTCTTTTCCCTCTTGTGTGCGAGAAGTTCATTGGGTTGGTAATTGGTTTTGGGTGATTCTCTTGGTGTTTAAGCTTTGAGAGCCATTGCTTCAACTTTGGGTAGAATGCAACACAAGGTGAAAGTGATTTCTCTTACACCCCTTTTTCTTATTCAAAGTTCTAGCGTGTTCATTGGTTGTTTGATTTTTGAAATCATGAATAATTTCAGTTTAAGCATGCTAAAATATTTTTCAGTTTTAGATTTGATTCATATTTGAATTTATGCATGCATAGTAATCATGACATGCCTAGTATCATGTTTAGGTTTTATTTCAATATGTGATGCATGATTGTGAGTGTTCAATGATTGAATTTTCAGTTTGATTATATGCTGAATTTATTTATTATCATGTTCTGAAATTTAT
Source organism: Tinospora cordifolia (assembly GCA_030144865.1). Lineage (NCBI taxonomy): Eukaryota > Viridiplantae > Streptophyta > Magnoliopsida > Ranunculales > Menispermaceae > Tinospora > Tinospora cordifolia. The sequence goes on along the minus strand of JAJIYU010021130.1, from coordinate 342 downwards.
TTTATGATTTTAGAATATGTGACTTAACAAAGATGATGGTGATAATAGCCATGTACCATCATAGCACACATGTGGGTTGCTATGGATGTTCTTTTCATATGATTAGTTCATATGGTTTTAAGACCAAAGTACTTGGTTTGTGGGTAATGTCCCTTGACGTCCAAAAGTCCAATGAAATTGGCTAAGAAAAGCCATATTTCACTCTAAGGAGGTATTTTGTTAAGAACATCTAGGGCTTCAAAAACCCTTTTGGTCTAAATCACAACTTTAAACAAATGGTTGTTTGAAATGCCTAATGTATGCAAGTGTTTGAATTATGGATGTGCTATTGTTTTGAGTTTG
>JAJIYU010021129.1:0-10156 GCA_030144865.1 Tinospora cordifolia | reverse complement strand
TAACACTATGGGTGCTCTTCATTTATGATTTGTTCATAAGGTTTATGCCCTAAGTGCTTGGTTGGTGGGTAAGAGTCCCAAGGTTCCAAGGTCCAATGAAATTTTCTAATGCCATATTTCACTCTTAGGAGGCACTTAGTGAGGAACATCAAGGGTTGAGAAACTCTTTTGGTCTAAGATATGACTCACACAAAAATCCAATGCTTGAAACGCCTAATTTGTGAAAGTACTTGAAATATGGATGTGTTAATGTTTTGAATGTGTAAATAGTTGTTTAAGATCCACTGAGCTTTGTGCTCACCCTTCCTTAACATTTTTCAGGGATTTGATCTTATGGTGAAGCATGTGGAACGCCCACGTTTAGTGTCTCTTTGAATTTTCCATGTAGGGCATGTTGCTCAAGTTTTATGAACTTTTCGCTGTAGTATTTTCCTTATTCCAAGTTGTCTCTTTGAATTTCTTCAGTGTGGCCCACATGACCAATAGGGGGAAAGGGAGGAGGGAGATAAGAGGGAATCTCATTCTACACTATATGGTGTGACGCTCCCCCCTTCCGATCGAGTGCATATTTATTCATTATTCATTCTAGTTGGTGCATTACACTTAATGGAACGTAGGTGAGAACAGTGATTGAGTAAGTGGTTTGGGGATAGAAACGATATTGAAGCTTTAAGTTGAAGAGAAGGGCTGGCTCTCTCTCTCTCGAAACTCCCTATCCCGCCTATACCACACCTTGTGACCCTAACCTTTATTCAATTCTATCTCTATTTGATTATTCATTAGATCAACATCCAACGCAGTTAGAAACCTTTCCTCTGTAAGTTTTAGTTGCGGAAGTTCGACAGTCTCTCGCTCTCGACCCTTAGACTAAAAGAGCGTGGTCTGATGGTATCCTATCCATTTGACCGTTAGGCCTGATATAATTTTTCCCATGTGCTAATAGGAAAAATGCCTCAAGAACTCATGTTGTTTTGAGGATGTTAGTTATGCTTGTCTTTAGTTGTAGTTTCAATCTCTACTACAACTCTCTTGATCAGTGCTTGGGTAGGCTTCACTAGAGGGGGAACTTTGCGTTGGGGTAGGCTAGTTAGTTAGGCAGGTCATAGCATCAAAAAAAAACAAAACAAAGATTGTATTTAAAGATAACACTTGTTGAGTTGCCAACCTTAAAAGCTTATCGAACTAGCCCAAAAAAGAAAAGGAAAAAGAAATATTCTTTCTTCTAAATCAGAAAGAAATTATATATGTCGACTCTCTAGTGGTCGTGGGACCCACTAATTTGTATATATATTGTCGACTCGACTACAAAACCCTTGAGTTTGAATCAATGCAACCCTCAGGGAATTGGATAATATTCTAATTTGAAAGATTATTATCATAATATTATATATATCTATAGGTTGACTTTTATTGATATGATATTACCTTCCATAGATCTGAAAGAAAAAATATAGACAAGTATGATATCTCACCAAAATTTTTCTTCACACATGAAGTCCAAAAGAATAAACAAATGAATACCTAACAAATAAGATCATGTAGCAATCCTATAGATTTATTGACCAAGTCACTACCTGCAACAACATTTGAGAAATTGATTTATAAAATTAGAATGAGACGACTTAAAAGTCTTCAACGATGTCCTCGTGATGAGGGGATAATATTTTTGTACTCTTTTTTCCTTACACAAGGTTTTCTCATTATATTTTTTCTTAGTAAGGTTTTTAATGAGGCAATCCCTAAATCATCCAAAGAATTGTGTACTCTTTATGTCGGGACCCCTTCCCTATGCCAAAGGGTGGCTTAACTGGCACAGTGGCCTGACAAACTCACACACCATGTCGAGTTCGACCAACCAATGTTAAGCCTTTCCAATATTATACAACAAACGATATTAGAATAATTGAAAGACTCAGAGTGAAAGTAAACAAACATACGGAGAGTTGATCATTATATTACATATTTGCCATGTCCAAAAATACACAGTTCACCAAACACACACACACACACACACACACACACATATATAGACACACACAAAAGGATGACCAACCTCTAACAGAGGACCAACAAAAAAGAACAGAAAACGTCAGGGAGCTAGGTGATCACCATGCCCTTCCCTTTATCAACCACCGAAGAACCTGAAATATTAGTAGAATATTGAGCCTAAAATCAACATGGTTCAGTGAGTAGTAAGACCAACATGTCAACCATAACTAACATTCTAAAATAGTGCATGTATACATAAGTAGTAAAAATGATATAATATTTGAATGCAGGGCATAGTATAAAACAATTATGAACAGTGCAACAATTTCAGAAAACATCTCAAATCCATGCCAGTAAAAAAAAAAATTGTATCCAGGCTAGGGTCAAATCAACAAACCTAACCTATGGTCATCGCTCGAGTGGGTCCTGAATCAAGCATATTAGCTACTCGAGCGGGTCATGAGCTAAGCGTACTCATCGAATACCCTAACCCCGATGCTCAACCCTCCAGTGTTGTGACTTGAGCGGGTTTTGAGGCTAGGCACACTAATCATGTGCCCTGACCCTGATGTTTGGCCCTTGAGACTAATCCCAATCACATCATGTATCTTGACCCCAACACTCGGCCCTCGAGCATATGGTCTCATTACCCGTGTACATCTACACTTTTCAAAATCATTCAAATATATCTCAATTTCATGAACCCATTTAAATCATGTCATTTCTTACAAGTTTCATGTAAGGAACATAAGTCATAGAAAACATCTGAATCAAACAACTCACTTCGGGTCTCATGCACCAATGTTCCGTCGACAACCAGTGTCGTCCCCCAGTACTCACTCGAGTCTGCATTATTTAAGCTTAAGTTTAATTCTTTATATAATGTGCTTAATTTCCTACTCGACTACAGTTTCAACCAACCCAAATCCGATTCGGTCGAATCCGGTCAATCGGTTGAACTTGGTCAACGGGTCAAATTTGGTCAACATGATCAATTTTCATTATCCTTGGTCAACGTGGGTCCAATTGGGTCAATTTATGTCAAAATTTGGTCAATTAATCAAAAATCCCCAAATTTCAGCACTTAGCCCAAACTCAAGCATTTGCCCTCTTTGTGTAGTGAATTTTTCAATTTTTCTACGACTAATCCGTAAGTCAGATTTGTGCAAAACTTTCTAGATTTCATCTGCACTACCTAAACCTTCACTACAATTTTAGATTTTGATTTTTGGACACCATTTACTAAGGTTTCTAAGTGCATTAATGGGGACTGTGAAATCTCATACCTCATTGACAAATAGTTAAATGGTGCATCCATTGACCCCCTTACCGAATTCAAATTGGGCTAAAATTTGGTACACACAATGGGAAATAGACGTTTTGAACAAATTGGTCTGAAGTTTGGTACGCACAATCTTGACATGTCTAGTGACCTCTCCACCTAATTTTAGTTCAAAATACCTACATTTGGTTAGTCAACTAGTCTCCTACTTTTCTGTCATATAATAAATTGTTCAAAACTTCTATTTCCATGGTTTTTCAAGTGCCTATGTATATCTATTGCCCTACTGATTTGAGGCCCTATCATACATATTTTCCATAACTTAGGTTCCAGAATATGGGTAGTTTAGATCTCATCTCAAAACAATAAGAAATCATTGCCATAAGCATTCCTAAATGCACCCTACAACATAGTACATATCAACAGTTTAAGGATTTTTATGAGTATCAAAAATCAACATGCAAGTAGGCATTTTGGCATGGTCATAAAATTTTGCACACAGAGGCTTAGGGGTTGGGATTTATGTCTTCTTGTAGCCTCTAGTATGAGGTTTAAAATGCCTTAGATTTCAGTCCAAACGGACGTCCCTAGCTTCTTCAAATGATGCGTCAAAAACACTTTCCAGAACTATTTCCTATTGAAACTGTTAAAACAACGAGCAATTAGCAACTTCAAGGCTCTATAAAACATGGTTAAGATCTCATATTCTAATTTCCATAACTTGGAGATCGAAATATATATGACAAGGAAGAAAATGAGTGGTTTTACCTCAAGAACGGATCTCGGATGGGCTGGGGATCACTCTCTTAAAGATCAGACCAACACAATTTTTCTATAGATTTCTGCTGTAACAGTGGCCAACAACACCTTTTCGTGGTCGTTTTCCTTTCTAGTTGTTGTGCGTTTTGACAAAAGGCTTGGGGGTTCTTTAAGAGGGATGTGAGAGCTTTGAAATGAACCAAATTTTAGAGGAAACGGACTTGGAATGAAGGAGTTATGAGCTCTAAAAAAGGGGTTGCAAGAGTTGGAAAATGAGATTTTTTGCTTAAAGGTGGGGTTTTGTTGCATGTATGAGGTGGCTTGCATGACAAATAAGAGTGCCACGTGCCATCCATGTGGCCTATGAGCTTCCATGCATGATGACTAGTTGGCATCATGTATTGGCTTGCTCAAGAGGTGGATTGGATGGTTAAAACCTAGGGTTCAAAAACCAGGTTCTTAGCTGGTTTCTCGCCTAAAAAATGCCCTAAAATGCTGAAAAAATCGCTCAAAAATCACAAAATAAAGGGGGAAAGAAGAGGCAAGGCGTTGGGCCGACCAGCCAATCGGGTTGGCCCACGTGCCAAGCCTGGGCCGTTCGACTCAGCCTGAACTCGCAAAAATTATATTTTCTTTATAAATTCATGTATTTTCTCCTCAAAATTATGTTTTTTCAATTATTCTAATTTTTTTCAATAAATAATTTAAAATTTAAAAAATTTAAAAAAATTCATGTATTTTTATTAAAAATTTTAGAAAAATACATGTATCGTACCCATAAATCTTGTGCATCAAATTATGGGTCGTCACAGCCTCCCCTCCTTATAAGAAATTTTCTAATCAAAATTTACAATGATGCAAATAATACAAGTCAAGGAGGAATCCGCATCAACTTAGGCTGGTGTCGGATCATGAAGTCCTCATTCTCCCACGCATCATGCTCAGCACCATAGAACTACTAGCGCACTCGTATAATTGGTATCTCCCTGTTGTGCAACCTCTTCACAACTTGATCTATGATGGCCATAGTCAGCTCATCATATGTACAGTCCTCTCACAACTCAATATGCCTCTAATCAATAATTTGCGATGGATCGGTGTGATATTTCCTCAACATAGACACATGGAATATATTATGCACACCCGATAGCTGTGGCGGTAATGCTAGTCGATAAGCTACAGGGCCAATCCTCTCAAGGATCTCAAAACGCCCAATATATCTCGGTGCAAACTTTCCTGAAATCCTGAAGCGTGTTTGCCCCTTGCGAGGCGAAATGCAGAGGCGGACATGGTCATCAACATCAAACTCAAGGACTCATATTCAATTATCTGCATAACTCTTCTGTTGGTCCTAAGTTGCCTTCATATTCTGTCGAATTCTCTATATCTTCTCATTCTGCTCCTATATGAAGGCGGGGCCCAAGATTGCTCAGTCACCAATCTCGGCCAAGCTAGTAGGGGATCTGCACGGTCGACCATATAATACCTCAAATGGTGCCATCCCGATGCTCGACTAATAACTGTTATTATAAGCAAACTCATATAGGGCTAAGTAATCCTCCCAGCTACCACCAAAATCCAAAATGCAAGATCACAACATATCTTCAAGAATCTGACTCACACGTTTAGACTGACCATCAGTTTGTGGATGTAATATTGTACTAAGGTTCACCTTTGTCCCTAATTCAGCCTATAATGCCTGCCAAAAGCGGGATGTGAACCGAGCATTTATGTCTAATACGATAGACAAGGGAACCCCCTGGAGGTTCATAATTTCTCTAATATAAAGTCGGCTTAATCGCTCCACTGAATCCTTGGTGTGCATAGGGAGAAAGTGGGCAGACTTTGTCAAACGATCCACAACTATCCAAATAGCATCATGCCTCCACTGTGTATGGGGTAGTTCTGTCACAAAGTCCATAGTAATGTGTTTCTACTTCCGCTCTGGTATAGATAAGGGCTATAAGGATCCATCGTGTCTTTTGTGCTCAAACTTAACTTATTGGCACGTATCACAACTCTGAATGAAGGCTGCTATGTCCCGCTTCATCCCAAGCCACTAATATGTGCGTTTAGTATCTTGGTACATCTTATTGGCGCTTGAATGAACGACATATCTCGATCGGTGTAGTTCCTCAAGCACACTGTGCCTCAGATTAGCATCATCTGATACCTATAGTCGTCCCCTGAACCTAAGTGCACCCTGTGAATCAAGTGACCACTCCCCATGAGAAGTGTCATCCACCCAAGCCCGAAACATGTCATAGTCTGCATCACGAGGTTGTTCCTCCGTGATCTCCTTAACCTTGACTAGTTGTGCTAAAATCTGTGAACTAACTCTAGCCACAAAAGATGACCCATGGATACTCATAATCATGGCAAAATCCATCATCATCCACTCATGAAATATGTGTCTAGCCATACATATAGTCGCGACCCATCTTCAACTTAAAGCATCAGCCACTACATTAGCCTTCTCCGGATGGTACTCAATACTGAAGTCATAATCTATCAACAACTCCATCCATCGCCTCTGTCTCATGTTCAAATCCTTCTGTGAGAACAAATATCTAAGGCTCTCATGATCTAAATAGAGCGTGAAACGCTCGCCATAAAGGTAATGCAACCATATCTTAAGTGCGAATACTACCGCTGCCAGCTCTAAGTCATGCACAGGGTAGTTCCTCTCATAATCCTTCAACTGTCGATAGGCAAAAGCTACAACCCTGTCATCTTGCATCAATACACAGCCCAGGCCTATTTGTGGTGCATCAGTATATATGGTCAGCTCTCGGCAAGGCTCTGGCAACACTAGTACTGGAGTCGATGTTAACCTCCTCTTAAGCTCAAGAAAGCCATCCTCACACTTGTGAGTCCACACAAATGGAACATCCTTCTTGGTTACCTTTGTCATCAGAGCTGCAATCCTCGAGAAGTTCTAGACGAAACAACGATAATAGTCTGCTAAACCCAAGAAGCTACGGATATCGGTTACTGTGGTAGGTCTCGACCAACTGATAACCACCTTGACCTTAGTGGGGTCCATAGAAATACCCTCAGCTCTAACCACGTGACCCCAAAATCGAACCTCTGATACCCAAAACTCTCACTTGCTTAACTTAGCACATAGCTTATGCTCTCTCAACGTATGCAATGCAATCTTCAAGTGCTTGACATGTTCCTCATGAGACCTCAAATAGAACAAGATATCATCAATGAAAATAATCACAAAGGTGTTGAGGTATGGCCGAAATATCCTCTGCATGAGGTCCATAAACATAGCTAAGGAATTTTTCATGCCGAACAGTATGACCAAGAACTCATAGTGCCCATATCTAGTGCGAAACACCGTATTCAACACATCTTTCTCTCCGACTCTCAGCTGATCGTACCCAGATCTCAGATCAATCTTTGGAAACACCTTGGCACTTATAAGCAAATCAAATAAATTGTCGATAAGCGGAAGGGGGTACTTATTCTTGATCATCGCCTTGTTCAGCTACTGGTAGTCGATGAATAAACGGAGGCTCCCATCCTTCTTCTTCACAATACCAGAGCACCCCAAGTTGACACACTAGGAAAGATGAAGCCCTTACTCACTAACTCCTCTAGTTGGATCTTCAATTCCTACTACTCCTTAGGTGTCATGCGGTAAGGAGGAATTGATACAGGTCGTGTCCCTATAATGATCTAGATAATAAAGTTGATCTCCTTCTTACGGGGCAAGCCGGGTAGATCCTCAGGGAACACGTCGAGGAAATCTCTGACGACAGGGATCTCATCGATGCTCAACTATGAAGGTGCCTCATCTATGGTCGTCAAACTAGTTAAAGTATCAATCTTGTGTTGTGTCACTAATTTTCCATGAATACTCTGTCTATTTGAAGTTCTCCCCTAAAAGGTGATAGTAGGTTGGCCTGGAATCTGAAACACAACCCTCTCGGCATAGCAATCCACATGGGCGTGGTATGCAGCTAGCCAATCCATAACGAATATTGCATCAAACTCGAGAAACTCTAATACTCGAAGGTTTACTATAGTTTCAAAGTTCGCCATCCTAAGTACACACCTCTCACATATCATGTTGGGGTAGATGCGTTTCCCAATGGTAGTGCTCAACATCAACCAAGTAGGAGCCCTAAGTAGCCTAAGTCCCAGTTTATCTACAACACATCCATAAATGAAGGACAAAATAGAATGAACATCTATTAATACATATACAGACGAATCACAAAGTGAGACAGTACCTTCCACCAAGGTTCTCGTCGAATCAGGGTCAAGTTGGGTGATGACCTGTGCTCTGTTTCTAATAACTAGGGCAAAAGAACTAGGACCCCCTGTAAGGGTCAGACATTCAGCCCTCTTGTGTCTAACCTATCTGCATTGATAGTGGTCTCTGTCTTCCTTGATAGCTCTGGTTCTATCCACGACCTCGACCGCGGCCTTTGCTTCGGGCCCCAAAAAATGTGCTTTGTTGCTTTGCAGGTGGATGTGCATGCATAGGAGTGGCCGCAAGTGCCATCGCCTTTGTAACGGTCTGGTTAGGAGTGCTGCTCAATTGTCCGTCATAGTACTTCCTCTTCCTCTACCTTTGAAAATGACCACAGCCTCGATGACCCCCAGGCCCACCTCTGTATGATGGTTGAATCTGTGAAATGGCCTGTTGTTGTGGCTATGGCTGAGGGGTACTGCCAGATACTACTGAAATCTCAAGGCGTTCATCTAAACCATCCATTTCATACCGTAGGGCTTTCTTTGGATCTCCTCTAAGGTCCAGACCCTGGATGTGGAAGTCGCTTGCTTGATAGCGACTCTTAGCCCCCGTCAATAGAATCTGAACCTCTCTCTCTCATCTGCAATTAGCCCAGGTGCGTAGGCCTCCAACTGTAGGAATCGATGTGTATACTTTCTCATGGTCATGGTTCCCTGGCGTAGGCTCAAAAACTCTACCTCCGTACGTTCCCTCTCAATCTCGAGAACATAAGCCTCAAGAAATAGCTCTTTAAACCTGGTCCAAGAAGTGATCAAGCCCTCAATGCTCCTCGTAGAACGCCACCATCTAACAGCTTCACTCTCTAACATATGGGCTGAAAATAGAACCTAATCTGCCTTTGATGATCTCAGGGTCTCGGCGTTCTTCTCCATGCTTAGCAATCAATCCTTTGCTGCCTCTAGACTAATGCCGCCTCTAAACCTCTTAGGGTGCAAATCCATAAAACTCTTGAGGAACCGGGCATGGGCTCTCTCATCTCCTAGTTTGTCCCAGGCTGCAACTACTGGTGTTGCCACTGGTCCAACTCGTGGCTCAGCAGCCGATGGCATAGGTGGAGCAGACTACGTTACTGGATCAGCTCTCTGTCTATCAACATCCAACCTATCAAGTTTCTCCATCAGTAAAGTCGTTTGGGCCTGAACAGCCTCATCAAAGGCCCTAATCACAGCTTGGAGCCTCTGTATGGGGTCTAACTCAAGCTGAACTAGAGGAGGTGATGGTGGTGTCAGTTCCGTAAGCCAGAGTGGTGGTCTACCCTACCTAAGGGGTGTTCTACCCCTCCTGGGTGGCATCTATATCTGCAATTCAAATCAAACTATTAGTTATTCAAGCATTCAAAATAGACTTAACCCTAAAAGTTTAGTAGTATAGCACATTTCGTTCAAGATACGTTTTATGATTGATAGTTTTTCTCTTTTGTTTAATGATTCGTTTACTTTTGCAATCATTCTGATATTGCCTAGGTTCTTTATTTATTAGAGTTTTTCGATTCTTTCAAACCTAAGCTCTAATACCAAGTCTGTCGGGACCCCTTCCTTAGGCCAAAGGGCGGCTCAACCGGTACAGTGGCCCGACAAACTCACACACCATGTCGAGTTTGCCAACTACTGTTAAGCCTTTCCAATCTCATACAACAAATGATATTAGAATAACTGAAAGACTCAAAGCGAAATAAACAAACACACGAAGAGTTGATCATTATATTACATATTTGTCATATCAAAAAATACACAGTTGACCAAACACACACACACACACACACACACATATATACACACAAAAAGGATTACCAATCTCTAACAGAGGACCAACAAAAAGGAACAAAAAACGTCAGGGAGCTAGGCGATCACCAC
>JAJIYU010021128.1:0-10159 GCA_030144865.1 Tinospora cordifolia | reverse complement strand
CACTGAGCTTGTTGTTTGCTCACCCTATCTCCATCATTTTCTCCAGGTTCTGACAGAAAGGGGAAAGGGAAGATGATGTAAAATTATGATTAGGTTCTTTTGAAGTTAATGGCATGTGAAAATTGTAATAATTAGTCAAATTATTATGTTGGGAGATGTATATGAGGGTGTTATTATCTGAATGTATCATTAGAGCAAATTTTAGAGTTTGTGGATGTATGGTTATCTGGATGAAGAAATATATGTTATTGTGTAAATTGATTGTGACTATCAGGTGATTTGAATTGGTGACATGGTGCATTTTTAGAGGAGACTCTGTCAAAAATTTTAAGGAAAATTGGTAATTGGTTGGGAAGGCTTACAGAGTTTTCTTACATGCCAGGGTTCTGACATGTTTGAGAATTCTATGCCGGTTGTGACGTCATCAGCGAAGGGGTTACGACACAAACAATGAACATGTTAGTAATTCGAATAAGAAAAAGGGGTGTTCAAGAAATCACTTCCACCTTATGATGTTTTCTTCCCAAAGTTTAAGCAAGAGTTCCCAACGTACAAACACCAAGAAAATCACTCAAGATAAATCCCCAAACTAAGAACTTCTCACATATAAGAGGAAAAAAAAGGTGAGAAGGGGTGCCAAGAAGAGGGCTTAGAGAACAAGAGGAAATCCCAACTCTTGTTTCTTGAGATAAGAGGAATTGTGAGCATGGGGGGTTTATATATGGTTTAAAAGGGTAGAAAATGGTAAGTTTGTGGTGTTCTCCTTGTATGAAACTTGCCAATTCTTCAAAATTTTGTGCCTCCCAAGTATAGGAGAATAGCAAGTGTATTTCAGATAATTTTTTTAGAATTTAGAAACCAATTTTCGGATTTTTTGCGATTTTCTACATATTTTTTTCTGGAGCCTTTAATCTAGACTCTTTGATCATCCTCAAGTTTCGCACAAGAATCTCAGATCACGATCTACGAAATCGCGCCTATGTTGTGCCCCGTTGGATCGGGTAGATAGATCGTGGGTCGTCGGATCGTGGTGATTCGGTGCATCCGCGCGTTGGTGCGGGTTTAATCGTGTTCGTTGGATCAGGCAGATCGATTGTGGACCATTGATTCATGGTGATTTGGTGCATCTGCGTTCGGTGTGGGCTTGATCGCGATCGTTGGATGCTGTATACATTGCCCAAAATTACTTTTTAAAGTTTCTATCATCCGGAATTTGCTAATGATAAACCCAATTTCACTTTCTAATCTATGTATATATGGTTTATTGCACATATCCTTCTATTTTATTAAATCTCCCTACGTTTCCTACTTGTATTATATAGATTTGCTAATATTCTTCCCTTTCTATTTCTTTAACATTGTATTTATTAGATATTTTTCTATTTCTTTAATATTTCTATTGCCAACAATTAATATTCCATATTTGTCTATATTTTTCATTTCTTCATTTCATATATTTTTCTATATATTTATTTCATATTTTTATTTTCAGAGAGGTAAAAATAATTATATATTTATATATATAATTCACTCTACTAACTTTATATTTGATAATTAACTCCATAATTATTCCATTATATTCATAATTACAAAATAATTCTTATACAAATAATATTTAATAATTCTACTTACCTTATATCATTTGTTAGATCATCCTAATACTAAGATTTCATTTGCCTCCAATTATTTTAGAATCTTTCTCAATAAATCTTATTTCTCGTTTTTCCTACATAATTTTCACCCAAGAGTCTCAAGAAATCTTCATTTACTTATTTCATTTAATTTTTTTTGTCGATTTTATTTTTTTAAGTTATTTGACAAAATTTTGAGGTATTACACATAGGACCCAACCCCACCCTGTGGTTAAGCTTAAACCTGTATCTAGGGGCTTGGGGTGTTACAAAGGTGAACATGCTAGAAATTTAAAATAGCAAAGTAGAAGTTCAAGAAATCCCCTCCACCTCAAATCCTTTCTACTCAATTAAATAAAATTTATCATTTATTCAGTGAAATTTTGGTGCAAAATGAAACCGAACTTATTTCGAGGCTAAATTTTGCAGGTTTTCAAAACTCTCATTTAGTGCCCCTTAGGAATCCAAAACAACTTGAAATGAAGTAAGGTGACATGAACTAATTAAAAGGACAACATATCAAAAAATTAGAATAATTGGCCAAGGTTAAGGTAATCATTTGCCAAATGTCCTTCAGGGGTCTAAATTAGAAGGAATTGTCATTTAGGGTACTTGGGGGGGATCAAAATTACCCAAAATGAAACGGAATAACTTGAACTAACAAAATGAATGACATATCCATAAATTAGAACAATTGGTTGACATTAAGGATTTCATTTGCCAAATGCCTTTGAAGGGGTCCAAATTAGAAAGAATTGTCATTTAGGGCACTTTGGGGATCGAAATGACCTGAAATGAAACAAAATGACATGAACTAACAAAATGAATGATATATTAAAAAATCAGAACAATTGATTGAGATTTGAATTTTCATTTACCAAGTGTCCTCAGTGGGTTTTAAATAAGGAAAGTTTTTGAGAGAAAATCACCTTGAGCCAAACCATACCTTAAAATATGCATTAGGTTCATGTAATTCCAAAACTATAGGTTGTAAATCATAATTCCATGTAAATAAGGAGATATTAATTTTTATTTGATTTTTGTGAACCCATGAAGTCATGGCCACCCATAAAATGTGCTAGTCACATGGGTGAAACACCATGATCATGTGCACCCTACACTACCCTAAGCTCCATGGGACATGTCCATTATTTGAAACTATGAAGAATGATCCCATATGCCATGTAAATGATCAAGTATGCCCACGCCTATAGAAGCCATAAAGAATGATTCCATGTGCCAAGATAAATGATCGTGTATACTAAGATTATATATAAAATGTCTCATAAGTGTGTGTGTGGGCACACTTGTGACGAACTCAAGATAGAAGTTTAATTAGAGTGGTTGATTTAAAGATATAGAATGATTCCTTTACCTAGAAAAAATAGAAAATAGAAACTTACTCATGCTCACATGTGGAGCGAAAAAGGGACAGAATCCACAGGAAATAAGAAACATTCTAAAGCTTTATTTTTATGTGCTCGTATTAGAAACTTATTTGATTTTATGAATCACAACACATTAGAATGTTTTCCTACTAATAGAGGACGTCCAAGAGAGATTAGAATGTATTGTAAACCTTTAATTGTACTCACACACATAAAAGAAACAAATAAGGTTCAAAGATTTTGCTCACACTTGGATTGGAAACCTTAATGGGCCCACTTGCCAGCCATGAGCACACTTGCCTTTCTCATCCAAACCATCCCATTATGAGTTTGGAAACATGCCAAGACATGGTGAGCTGCCCTAGCTGCCCTAGATACCCCCTTGTGCTCATGAAGACCTATAAATATCCCCTCTTGCTCACATTCATTGCATCCCAACGCAAAGAGTTGACACTTCCATCTTTGCTTGTTCTTGCCTTCTTTTTGGCACTCCTTCTCACTGTCTTTTCTTTCTTGTGTGAGAAATTCTTATTTTAGTATTTTAGAGAGTTTTTGAAGTATTTTTGTTGGTGATTAGAAGTTCTTGAAGTTCTAAAAGTGGTGGATAAGGGGAACCTCAACCAAATTCTACAAAGAAACTTGAATTAAGGTGGAAGAGATTTCTTAAACCTCTACTTTGCTATTTTAGATTTTTAGCATGTTCATGCTTGTTTAAATTCTAATTTTCAGCATGTCTTATTTTAGTTTCAACATATTTAATCATATTTTAATTTTTGTTAGCATGTTTCTATGTTTTAATCACTCATGAAAGCATGTCATGCTTAGAATCCATGTTTAGGATTTAATTAAATCTTTCAAGCATGCGATGTAATGTTTTTATGCTTTCTTGGCTATTTAAAATTCTGATATTTACATTTTGAATTTGTTTTATGATTATGTGATTCTTAAATATAAGAAATTGAAGATAAGAACCACGTATTGTTATAGTGACACGTATGGGTGCTATGGGTGTTCTTAACACATGTTTGGAGTGTGTGGTTGTGGAGCACAACTAAGGGACACTTGGTATATGACATCCAATTGAAAGTGACAAAGAAATGTCTTTCCACCCTAAAGAGGGGTATCTAAATTAAGAACATTAAGGGAGAATAATCCCTTTTAGTCTAAACATCAACTGCAACCAAAAAGTTGCTCGAATCACTTAACGCATTAAAATGTTTGAATTTGGATGTGCTATTGATTTGAAATGGTAACTTAATTGTTTAATGAATTATCCACTAGGCTATGTGCTCACCTCTTCCTTTTATTTTTCAGGAAATTTACTTGAATCATGAAGGCTATGGATATTAGATTATTTTTAAGTTTTCAAAGTTTTATTTGAAGGGCATGTTGCCCAAATTTTGAATTTAAGACTTCTGCTGACTTTTATTTAAGTTTTGAAGGTTATGTACTCAAGTTTTGATTTAAGAATGTAAATTTCTTTATTTTATTTGAATAAATAAAGAGTTTAAAATATTCCTTTATCTAATTGTATAGCCTTATTGAGTTAAAATTTAATTGTAACACCCCAACCCCCATATTCGTTGAGCATTAGACATAACCACCATTCATTGACAGTGGACATAACCATTTGGCGAGTTGGGTCCATGTTACTTTACAAGTGACACACACTTGACTTTCTATTTTTCAATACCTCATGCCTTAAAGTAAATTCAAGAATACAAATTTTCATTTAATATAATCAAGGCAATTAAAGATAAAGAAAAAATTAACTTCTTTCTTCATAAAATATATATATATATATATATATATATATAACTTTCCAACGTAAGCTATTACATTGTTGATCAAAAGAAATTCATAACATCTAAAAATTAAATTTCAGCAGAAGATTTGTTCAAAATTGGGAAACATACACTTACATTAAAAGAAAACTTTTTAAAAAATAAAAACTTACCAAAATAGAAATTATCCAAATTCCATGGTCTTTATTATTTAATTTCCTGAAAAAATAGAGGAAGGGGTGAGCACAAAGCTCAGTGGATCTTTTTCAAACAACCATTTTTCAAATTCAAATTAAGTAACACATTTACATTTCAAACACTTGCATACATTAAGCGTTTAAGCATCCCTTTGTTTAAAGTTGAGACTTCAGACCAAAAGGGTGTTTAAGCCCTTCATGTTCTAACGAAGTACCTACTTAGAGTGAAATATACCTTTTTTTTAGCCAATTTTAGTGGACTTTTGGACTCAAGGGAACTTACCCACCAACCAGATACTTTGGTCTAAAACAATATGAACTAATCATATGAAAAAAAAACATCCATAGCAACCCACATGTTTGTTACGATGGTACGTGGTTATTTTCATCATTTTCTTTTACTAAATCTTGAATCATCAATTAAACTTTAGAATATGAAACTAAGATAAAAAAATTTCAGAATATGAAATATCTTGAAAATCAAATGATGGAACAACCATAATCATGCTTCATTCTTTGAAATAAAGCCTAAGCATAATACTAGACATGGCATGAATATTATGAATGTATAAATTCGAATAAGGATCAAATCTAAAACTGAAATATATTTCAAAATACTAGAACTAAAATTATTTTTATTTCAAAAAGCCAAACAATGAACGTGCTAGTAATTCGAATAAGAAAAAGGGGTGTTAGAGAAATCACTTCCACCTTATGATGCTTTCTCCCCAAAGTTTAAACAAGAGTTCCCAATGTACAAGCATTAAGAAAATCACCCAAAATGAATTCCCAAACCAAGAACTTCTTACACACAAGAGGGAAAAGAAAGGTGAGAAAGGGTGCCAAGAAGAGGGCTTAGAGAACAAGAGGAAATCTCAACTCTTGTTTCTTGGGATGAGATCAATTTGTGAATGGGGGGTTTATATAGAGTTCGAAAGGGTAGAGAATGGCAATTTTGTGGTGTTTTCATTGTAGGAAACTTGCCAATTCTTCAAAATTTTGCGCCTCACAAGTATAGGAGAATAGCAAGTGTATTTGGGTATTTTTTTTGGAATTTAGAAACCAATTTTTAGATTTTTGGAATCATTTTTCTCGGATTGTTTTTGTTATTTCTATTTTATTTTTGGAACATTTAACCTGGACTGTCAAATCTTCCTCGAGTGCAGCAACATTTCACGATCAACGAAAATGTCTCAGATCTGGACCGTCAGATCTTCCTTGAGCGCAGCAACGGTTTGCGATCAATGAAAACGTCTCAAATTTGGACCGTTGGATCATCCTCGAGCACAGCACATGGTTCGCGATCTATGAAAAGCGTCTGGACCATCGGATCTTCCTCAAGTTTTGTACGCAGATCTTAGTTCATTATCAACGAAATCGAGCCTGCGTTGTGAGCCATTGGATTGTCCTTGAGTGCGATGTGTGGATCTCCGTTCGCAATCAACAAATCGTGCTTGCATCATGCGCCATTGGATCGTGCTCGAGTGCAGTGTGAGGATCTCTGGGCCATTTGATCTTGATGATTCAGTGCTCTTATGCGTTCGGTTTGGACTTGATCTTGACCGTGGGATCTTAGATCGTGGGGATTACACATTTTTGGCTGTTGGATGCAGTTTTTGTTACCAAAATTACTTTCTAAGGTTTCTATTATCCGAGCTTTGTTCATTAAAAACCAAATTTCACCTTCTAATTTGTGTAAATATGGTTTATCCTTCTATTTTATTATTTTGCTAATATTTTTCCCTTTCTAATTCTTTAATATTATATTTATTAAATATTTTTCTATTTCTTTAACATTTTTATTTTGTCAACAATTAATAATCTATATTTTTCATTTCTTTATTTCATATATTTTTCTGTCTATTTATTCCATATTTTTATTTTCAAAGAGGCAAAAATAATTATATATGTATATATATATATATATATATATATAAAATTCACTCTTCTTACTTTATACTTGATAATTAATTCCATAATTATTCCATTATTTGTATAATTATAAAATAATTCTTATACAAATAATTTTTGATAATTCTACTAAGCTTATATCATTAGTTAGATCATCTTGATACTAAGATTTCATTTGCCTCCAAATATTTTAGAATATTTTCAATAAATCTTATTTCTTGTTTTTCATTGAATTTTTGTCAGCTTTATTTATTTTTAAGTTATTTGACAAAATTATGAGGTATTACAGCCTACCCTCCTTAGAAAAATTTTGCCTTCGAAATTTGTACATGTTTAGGTGTTCCCAGTGAACAGATGCAGTTACTTAGTCTTCATTTCACTCTCTAGCTCCGAGGTAGCCTCTTTCAGTCAGTGATGCTTCCACAAGTACCTTAACTAAGGAAATATCCTTAGTTCTCAGATTTTGTGCCTTACAATCAAGGATTCTAATCATTGTTTCCTCCTAGGCAGCATCATCCTAAATGTTCACTTCTTCCCAATGGATGATGTGAGAGGGGCCATGTTCGTACATTCTCAACATGGAGACATAGAATACGTTATGAGCTGAAGTCATCTGGCATGGTAGATCCAACTCCTAAGCACATTCTCCGATTCTTCTAAGTATTTCAAAGGGTCCTACAAACCTAAGAGATAACTTCCCTTTGAATCTGAACCTTTTAATACACTTATGAGGATTGACTCTCAAAAATACTTTGTCCCCAACATGGAATTCTAGTGGTCTGCTCCTCTTGTCTGCATAACTCTTCTGAAGACTTTCTACAGTAGTCAGCCTCTGTTGTATTAACTTGACTTGGTTGCTCATCTCTTCCACCAAGTTTGGCCTAGTTAATACATGATCTTCAAGCTCAGCCCAACAAGCAGGTGATCTGCAAGGTCTCCCATAGAGAGCGTCGAATGGAGCCATTTTTACGCTTACCTGGTAACTATTATTATAGGCAAACTCCGCTAGGTGTAAATACTTGCTCCAGTTCCCCTTGAAGTCTAAAACACAAGACTTCAACATATCCTCTAAAATCTAGATAACTCTTTCAGACTTACCATCCGTCTACGGGTGAAAGGCTGTATTCATGGTGAGCTTAGTACCCATCTCCTTCTCGAGACTCTGCCAGAACTATGAAGTAAAACGAGCATCTCTATCAGACACAATAGTCTTGGGTACTACATGAAGTCTGAAGATTTCTTTCGCATAGATTTCTCCTAGCTTACTGACTTGGTCTGTGGATCTGATTGGTAGGAAATGAGCCACCTTGGTGAGGCGATCCACAATCACCCAAACAGTGTCTTCTCCTTTTTGGTTTCTGCATAAACCACTGAGAAAGTCCATGGCAATGTTATCCCACTTCCATTCAAGGATAGGGAGTGGTTGTAACATTCCATAGGGTTTTTGGTGTTCTGCTTTCACATAGAGACATGTTCAGCTGTCTTTCTTCATTCCTCTCCACCATTAGGTTTTCCTGAGGTTCTGGTACATTTTATCCCCGCCTGGGTGCATGGTATACTTAGTCTGATGAGCTTTATCAAGTATGATTTGCTTGCTCTATCCTTGCTAGGGTACACATATCCATTCCTCGAGCCTTAGGATATTCTCAGCATCTAGCCTAAAGTTAGTATGTTTGCCTTGTATAACTCCCTCGATCAGACTGGTAAACCATTTTTTTTCCTTTGTTCGTCCCTGATCTAGTGTAGAAGATCTGATTGGCAAGACATAGTGTAGAGATAGGCTTGCTTTCCAATTAGAGTCACACCTAGCTTAAAATCATCAATCAACTGGTACATCTGTCCTTTCTCTTCCTCTTGTTTGTTGAATTTCCTACTCATGGCGTCAGCCACTACATTGGCCTTCCCCGAATGGTAGTATAGTTGAAAATCATAGTCTTTCAAGAACTCCATCCATCTCCGTTGCCTGAGGTTCAACTCCTTCTGGGTGTAGATATACTTCAAGGTCTTGTAAAAATAGATCAAATTTCTCACCATAAAAGGTAGTGTCTCCAAATCTTCAGAGCAAACACAATGGACACTAACTCTAGGTCGTGAGTAGGGTAATTCTTCTCATGGACCTTCAGTCGTTGCGAAGCATAAGCAACTACTTGTCTTTCCTGCATCAACACTGCTCCAAGTCCATTTAGTGAAGCATCAGTATAGAGGGTATAGGTAACACCATGGGTTGGAGTGACTAGGATAGGGGTCGTAGTCAATCTCTTCTTTAATTCTTAGAATGATTGTTCACACTTCTCATTTTAATCAAACTTAACTTCCTTCCTGGTCAGCTTGGTCATAGGTTCTGCTAGTTTGGAGAAATCTTGGATGAACCTTTTGTAATATTCAGTCAGACATAAGAAGCTCTTGATCTTTGTGACTGTCTTAGGTTGCTTCCAATTCATAGCCACTTCCACTTTCTTTGGATCTATAAAGATGCCTTTTCCTGACACTTCATGGCCAAGGAACTTGACCGTCCTCATCCAGAACTCACACTTGTTGAACTTGGCATATAATTGATGCCCTTTTAGTGTCTCCAACACTATCTGCAAGTGTTCTAAGTGTTCAGCCTCTAACTTGGAGTAGATTAGGATGTCATCTACGAATACCACCACAAACTGGTCAACATACTATCTAAACACTCGGTTCAGCAAGTCCATGAATGCTGCCTGGGCATTGGTCAAATCAAATGGCATCATGGTGAACTCGAAGTGTCCATATCTTGTCCTAAAGGCAATCTTGTATATGTCGAACTCCCTGATTCTCAGCTGATGATAACCTGACAAAGATCAATCTTTGAGAAATGAGTGGCTCCTCTCAATTGATCAAATAGGTCATCAATCATCGGTAGAAGGTACTTATTCTTCACTGTAGCTTGGTTTAATTTTTGATAATCGACACAAAGTCTCATAGAACCATCCTTCTTCTTCACGAACAACACCAAAGCTCCCCAAAGTGATTCACTAGGACCGATGAACCCTTTCTCCTAGAGCACATCGAGTTCTGACTTAAACTCAATCAGTTCTACCGGTGCCATTCTATAAGGAGGTATAGCTATAGGGTTGTGTAACGACCCGTATTTTTGGACATTTAGTCGACAGGTTCGATATGTATTTTTTTGTATAAATTAATGAATTATAAATGAGAAATACATGATTATACAGAAATACGAAATTTTTGGCAATGATATTAATCAACTTGTGTATTAAATG
>JAJIYU010021127.1:0-10163 GCA_030144865.1 Tinospora cordifolia | reverse complement strand
CGCACCCTCCTAGAAACCTTTGTAACATCTCCTTCGCGTCCCAAACGGAATGCTCATTCTCCGATTCCGATTCGCTTCCTTCCTTTTGATCTCCTTTGTCATCCTCTTGTCCACCTTCATGTACTCTTCCTTCTCTCTCCATGAACAAGTCTATGAGATCAGAAAGCTCTGCTGAGTCTTTAGCTGAGTGCTCGCTCCCGCTGCTCTCGCACGGCCGAAATCGCGCTAATTCGTCGAAGGCCTCTGTAACTCTCTTGAACCGAAACGGCACTTTCCCCATTTTCGATCGTTTGAAAAGTTTAATGAGATCGATATCCCCTTCTTTTTCTTCTTCTTTCTTGCTGTTGTTGCTTGTTAACTCTCTTGAACGAATCAAATGGCGGCTGCCGGTGAAGATGAACACTGAACCGACAGCTCTCGTGAACACTGTATTGCTCGATCTGCTGCCGGTGAAGAAGAAGAAGAAGCAGTGGTGGCTGGTGAACATCCAAAACCATCACCTTCGTCCAAAACCCTTTCGGCAACGAGCAATGACCGTATCTGTGTTTGTTCTTCACCGGCGGACATTGCAGAGATCTGCAACAGTAATATGGTATTAACGAAAATAAAATGAAAATGTTGATATAAATGATAAAACGAAAGTTAAACGAAATTTTTTTAAAAATTTTTTTATAATAATGTTATTTTCTGTAATTTCCTCTAGTTAATACCTAATGATTTGGGCCTTGACAAATTATAGTAGGTATTTGTTTCACTTTCGCTAAGGCAAAAAGAAGAAACAAAAAAGATCTAAATTGGGCATATTTTTCGTAATGCATGCTTGCCATCATACTTACCTGCCTTCATGCTTACCAAATATCCCTCCAAGAGCTAATCCTTCCAAGTTATTAGTAATTGTGCAAATAGTTGAAGAGTGGCAAATTTAGCCTGGATTAGCCTAAATCCTCAACCCTACCGAAGCACACTTGCACCTTGATATTAATTTTGTTGGCCGAACTTAAATACTACTGGACAGGTGCTAACACTACTAACAGGCCCAAAGACTTAAGTAGTGGTGTAAGGCTAGCATGTAAATGTTAATTTGGGCCCAACTTACCTACATACGGTAGGAGCAACCCTACTAGATAATCCATGCATTCTTATGAAAGGGTGCAAGTCTAACACCTGAATGTTGATAAGGGCCTAAACTAACTTAATACCTATGGGGCATTACTTGTTACAAGACCTAGTTGACGCTTCTATGAGTAGTACCTTAATCGGGACAATGTTAAGCATGGCACAACAAATATTAGTGCCTGCTAATATATCATATTAATAAACCATTTATCACAAGACAATAGTAAAACAATTTATCAAAAAGAATCTCTTGTGTGTTTACTGGCCTTTAGTGTGATGACCCATGATTTGATGTACAAAAATTATCAGGTCTAATGTATGAATTTTTTAAAATTTTAGTGGAAATAGATGAATTCTTCTCTATTTTTCCAAATTTAGAATAATTTATTAGAAAAATTAGAATAATGGAAAAAATACAAATTCGAAGAGAAAATATGTGGAATCATAAGGAAAATGTGATTTCTTTAGAGAAATAATTTTTGGAATTGATTTTTGAATTTTCGAAATAATTATGAAATTTTTAGAGAAATTAATAAAACATTTGGGAGAAAAATGTAATTTATGAGTGAATTATTCAATTTTTAGGAAATAATTGTATACAAAAATTGAAAATAGTGTATAATTAGAGAATTTTTGTAAAGAATGGTAAATTAATTGATTTAATAATTTTAGAAAAAAAATGATGAAAAACGAGTATATATACGTATGTATATACATATTTATAAAGGAGTAGAAATAAATATGAAAAAAAAATATTTAAGTACCTGGGCATCCCAGGCGCATGGGCCTGGACTGCCCAGGCCCATGTGGGCCGGGTTGGGCACACGGCCCAGCCTGCCTCCCTTTCTCCTTTCTTCTTTCTTCTTCCTTCTTCCTTCTTTTTTCCTTTAACCACCACCTGCAACAAGCATGGCAGGAGCAGGTTTTGCAGCTGATTTTGGACCACCGGTGGACGTCATTGGTACGCCACCCCTGTACCCCGTGAACTCCGGCTAAGCAACCTCCATACCTGGCTAGTCTCCCGGCCACGTGGCATGTTTTGGTTTGTGCAAATCCCTTCCCAAACAACACAAAAACCTGGTTTTGGTGCAGAAATCCAGTTTGAACGAGCTACCTTTCACCTCTCATATCTTCCTCATCTGAGCTCCATTTTAAGTGATCTTGGAGTCCTTGGAAAGCTCTTGATACCTTCTTCAAGGAGGTGTAATCCTTTGATCGAAACCATGGGCCGTTTGAGGTAGAAACGGCCGAGAAATCTGCTGTTCGTTAGTGTAAAAACCCAGAAATGTGTGTTATCCGAGTTTTTCAAGGCTGATTTCTCGGTCATCTGAAGTCCAATATTAAGGTATTATAGATCGTTTTAAAGCTTGTAATGTCTACTTCAACTTTCATTTTATGAGAAATACCAACTAAACTCTTGAAACATGTGGAAACTGGAGTCAAAGGGGGGCTGTTTGCGACTGCAGAACCCAGAAAATCAGACAAACTGTGTTTAGGTTGAGTTTGCGAGGAGGTTTAGTGGGTCATCCAAACTCCAATCTTGAGGTACTATGGCTCATTTTAGAGCTTGTTATGTCTACTTCATTTTCTATTTTATGAAGAATAGCTAATGAACACTTGAAGCACGTCAAAAAAGACGTTGAAGTAGGCTGCCGGACATGCTAATCTGATACTTAGAAAATTTTTGAAAAATTTGTCATGATACCATGATTTTGTGCTTGATGTTATAAATTTTTAAAAATACTTAGACATTTTTTATTTGCCTGAAATTTGAAGGATATGTCCACGAAACAACTAGGAATGTTGAGTAAAAGTTTTGTCTCATATAAATAAGTCTAAAGGGGTTAAATAAGCTGCCTTTTGACTATTTGTCACATGCAATCCGGAAAACCAAAATTTCCTGATATCACCCTTGGAAAACATACTAAACCGGGTCCAAAATTCATGAAATAAAATTCTGGAGATACCTTAGGAAGTGTAGATCATAACTGGAAAATATTGTGCAGATCCAATATACGGATTGATAGCAGAAAAATTGTGAAGTCCTACTGCGCAGTTAGAACAAATAGGACCAGATTTGAACATCTCTATGATTCTACTCAAAAACTATAGTAAATGAGATCAGAAAATTGAAAAAACAATTCTGGCAAAAATTTGAATGATTTAGATCAAATCTGGAAATTTTCACACAAATCCAATGGTCGGATTTATCACAGGAAATTCAGGAACTTCACTCTATAGAAAGGAAGAAAAATCCAAAATTTGGGGCTCTTGTTATTTTAGTTGGAAAACGTATCAAATGAAATCCAAAAATGGAAACATAAAATTTTGATGAATATTTGAAAGGTCTGAATTAAATCTGCAAAGTTTTGCATAAATCCAAAGGTTGGATTGATTGCAAAAAAATCGATAAATTTGCTGCGCAAATTAAACTAAAAGGCTTAGAATTGACTAAGTGTTGAAAATTGGAAATTTTGACGCAATTGACTAGATTTTGACCAAATTGACCAATGTTGACAAATTTTGAATAGGTTGACCGAGTTTGACCTAGTTGGCCAAGTTTGACCGGTTGACCAGTTTTGATCGATTCGAATTCGAATTGACTCAGACCGATTAGGAATAGTAGGACCGAATTAAACGGTATTTCATGAGGAACTGAAAGTAGGTCTAATGTAAAGCAAATTTGAGCATAGATCGGGGGACTGGGCTGAGTGTCAAAGGGACATCGGTACGTAGGACCCGAGTTGAGTAGTTTAATTCAGTTGTTACCTTAATTGTATTCCTTGCATTGAAATTGATTGAAATTGTTATCGATTGAATGGTTTCTCGTGTTGAGCTACAAGGATTGATTTGAAATATATGTAGTTGTACACTGATAGGGAGACCATAGGCTCGAGGTCCCAGCGTAGGGTTAGGGTACACGATGTGATTGGTTAGGCTCGAGGACCAAGCGTCAAGGTTAGGGCATATGATCAGTGTGCCTAGTCTCAGACCCGCTTGATTACGACACTTGAGGACCAAGTGCAGGGTTATGGTGTTTGATGAATGCACCTAACCCTTGGACTCGCTTGAGTGGCCGGTATGCCTGACTCATGACCCGCTCGAGCGATGACCATAGGGTTGTATCTAATAATTTGAACCCTAGTCTTGATATCGTTTTGAGCTACATGTATTTAAACTATTTTTCTTCAACTGTCGCATTGATTATAACTATTTTTATAACTTACCATGATTATTAAGAAATTGTTTTACTATTGTTAGTCATGCATACATGCACTATTTTTGGATGACGGTTAGGTAATATACTAATTTTACTACTCACTGAGCCACGTTGACTTTTAGGCTCACTACTCTACTAATATTTCAGGTTCCTCAGCAGCTGATAGAGGGAAAGACATGGTGATAGCCTAGTCCCGGAGTGGTCCTCCGTTTCTTTTTGTTTCTATCTGAGGTCGGTTACATTTTGTATGTCCGTAATTGTTTAATGGTCAAACTGTACTTTTGGGACATGGTAATATGTAATATTTTGTTACTTTCGCACCTTATAGTATGAACGTTTAAATTACTCTGATGTCGTTTGTCGTAGAAATTGGAATGTAAGGGCTTAACAGTGATTGGGCGAACTCGACTCGATGAGTGAGTTCGTTGAGTCACTGTGCCAGTCGAGCTGTCCTTTGGCCTAGGGAAGGGGTCCCGACAGACTTGGTATCAGAGCCCAAGGTTTCAAAAACTAGAGAACACTGATAAGTGAAGGGCCTAAGCGACATCAGAGTGAATGTGAAGGTAAACAAAACCCCAAACTTAAGGGAAAAGTGGAAACTACCAACCATAAAACGTATTTTGAACATAAAGTATGATAGTACTAAGTGTTTAGAGTTAGGTCTATTTTGAATAGATTATTAACTAACAATTCAATTCAAATGCAGATAAAAGATGCCGCCAAAGCAGGGTGGAACCAGGAGAGGCAGACCACCGACTGGGCCTAGGGAGCCAACACCTCCACCATCACCACCTCTAGTTTAGCTTGAGGTGGACCCTATACGAAGGCTTGAGGCTGTGATTAGGGCCTCTAACGAGACTATGCAAGCTCAGACAACCTTACTGAGAGAAAGACTTGACCGGTTGGAGGCTGAGAGGCAGAGGGATGAACCATCCACGTCGACTGGACCTTCTGTCCCTGCTACACTGGTGGCGATGGTCGTTCCCACTATAGTGTCCCCATCGCCTACTCCACCAGCACCACCAGCTCCAGAACCACCAGTTCAGGCAGCAGTGGCACCAGTTGCCCCTACCCAAGATAGGCAGGGAGATGAGAGAGCCCACACTCGGCTCCTCAAGAGCTTCATGGACTTACGCCCTATGGCGTTCATGAGCGGTATCAGCATGGAGGCAGCAGAGCATTGGCTTTTGAATATGGAGAAGAACACTGAGACC
Organism: Tinospora cordifolia; assembly: GCA_030144865.1. NCBI lineage: Eukaryota > Viridiplantae > Streptophyta > Magnoliopsida > Ranunculales > Menispermaceae > Tinospora > Tinospora cordifolia. The sequence continues at coordinate 4,613 of JAJIYU010021127.1, read as the reverse complement.
CTACAACTATCCGAGACAGATCAGGTTCTATTCTCAGCACATATGATGGAGGGTGAGGCTATCAAGTGGTGGCGATCTACCAGGCGCATAGAGGGCCAAATCACATCTTGGGTCAAATTTAGAGAGCTTTTTCTGGGGGCTTATGTTGCGGAGGCTTTGCGGGAACATAAGAAGATAAAGTTTCTAAGCTTACGCCAAGGGACCATGACAGTGATAGAGTATACCCATCGGTTCCTACAGTTGGAGGCGTATGCATCCCAGTTAGTATCTGAGCTGAGAGAGAGGGCTAGGTTTTATTGACGAGGAATGAGCGTTACTATCAGACAGGCAACTACCACGTCGAGGGCCTAGACCTTAGAGAAAATCTAGAGGGAGGCCGAGCGATATGAGATGGATGGGTTGGATGGACGTCTTGAGATCTCCATTGTACCGAGTAGCACTCAGCAGACATAGTCACAGACTCAGCCGCCATATAGAGGTGGATCTAGAGGATTTAGGGGTTGTGGTCGTTACCAGAGGTACAAGAAGAGGAAGTTTTCTAAGAGCACCACCCCCGGATAGGTCGCTATGACAGCTATTGCACTTGCGGCAACTCCTATTCAGTCACAGCCACCAGCAGACCAACAGAGTACATTTTATGGGGGCCGAGGTAGAGGCCGAGGTTGAGGCCGTGGGCAGAGTCAGGGCTACCAAGGGGGGACAGAGGCCACCCCTTATATGTTTCCAGTGTGGACAGGTTGGATGCAAAAAGGCTGAGTGCCCAACTCTTACGGCAGGTCCCAGTTCTTTTACTCTTGCCTTCAGAGACAGAGCACAGGTTGTCACACAGCTTGACCCCGATTCGACGAGGACCTTGGTGGAAGGTATCGTTTCACTTCGTGATTCATTTATATATGTGCTGATTGATGCTGGTTCTACTCTATCTTTTATATTTGGATGTGCCGTGGATAGATTAGGGTTTAGACCAGTTAGGTCTCCCACTTATTTGATATTGAGTACTGCTGCTGGGGAGCGCATCTACCCGAACATGATCTGTGAGGGGTGCATACTTAGATTGGGATACTTTGAGACTATTGTAGACCTCCGAGTGTTGGAGTTTCTCGAGTTTGATGCCATACTCGGGATGGATTGGCTAGCTGCATAGCATGCACATGTTGATTGCTTCGCCAAGAGGGTCGTATTCCAGATCCCGGGGCGACCCATTGTTGTCTTTCAGGGTAAAGCCTCTGATAGGCAGAACGCCCATGGTAGATTGGTTACACAGCGTGACATGGACATTCTATCCGGTTTGACCACCATAGATGCGAGACCTTCACGGTCTAGTATCGATGAGATTCCAGTCGCCAAAGACTTCCTAGACGTGTTCCTCGAGGATCTACCCAGCTTGCCACCTAAGCGAGAGATCGATTTCCTCATCGAGGTCATTCCAGGGACACGTTCGGTGTCAATTTCTCCTTACCACATGGCACCGAAGGAGTTACAGGAGCTGAAAGTTCAGCTAGAGGAGTTATTGGGTAAGGGTTTTATTACCCCTAGTGTGTCACCTTGGAACGCTCTGGTATTTTTTGTGAAGAAGAAGGATGGGAGCCTCAGCTTATGTATGGACTATAGACAGTTGAACAAGGTCACTATCAAGAATAAGTATTCTCTCCCACGTATTGATGACTTGTTTGATCAGCTTAGGGGTGCCAAGGTGTTTTCGAAGATTGATTTGAGATCAGGGTACCATCAACTGAGGGTTAGGGAAGAGGATGTGCAGAAGACAACATTCCGCACTCGATATGGGCACTATGAGTTCTTAGTCATGCCGTTCAGCGTGATGAATGCCGCTGCTATGTTTATGGACCTCGTGCAGAGAGTGTTTCGGCCATACCTTGATGTCTTTGTGATTATCTTTATTGATGATATTTTGATTTATTCGAGGTCTCGAAAGTAGCATGCCGAGCATTTGAGGATCGCATTGCAGATCTTGAGGGAGCATAGGTTGTATGACAAGTTCAGCAAGTGCGAGTTTTGGTTGTCAGAAGTCCGATTTTTGGGTCATGTGGTTAGAACTGAGGGTATTTCTGTTGCTTTGGCTAAGGTTGAGGCGATTATCAGCTGGCCAAGACCTACCACGGTGATTGAGATCTGTAGCTTCTTGGGTTTAGCAGGCTATTATCGCCGTTTCGTTAAAAACTTCTTGAAGATTGCCGCTCCGATGATGAAACTAACCAAGAAGGATATTCCATTTATATGGGATGATGGTTGTGAGAATGCCTTCCTTGATCTTAAACAGAGATTGACATCTGCTCAAGTGCTAGTGTTACCAGAGCCTGGCTGAGAGCTGACTATATACACTGATGCATCATAGATAGGCCTTGGCTGCGTGCTGATGCAAGATGATGGGGTTGTCGCTTTTGCCTCACGACAGTTGAAAGTTCATGAGAGGAACTACCCCGTACATGACTTCGAGCTGGTAACAGTAGTGTTCGCACTGAAGATATGGTGACATTACCTCTATGGAGAGCGTCTTATGCTCTATTCGGATCACAAGAGCCTTAGATATCTGTTATCACAGAAGGATCTGAACATGAGACAGTGGTGATGGATGGAGCTATTGAAGGACTATGACTTTACTATCGAGTACTACTCGGGGAAGGCTAACGTAGTGGCTAATGCTTTGAGTCGAAAATGGGTTGAGACTACCTGCATGGCTAGACACATGTCGCATGAGTGGAGGATGATTGACTTTTCCACAGTTATGAGTATCTGCGAGCCATTCTCTGAGGCCAGAGTCAGTGCATAGATTACAGCCCAGTCAGTTCAGGTTTAGGAGATCATGGAGGGACAACCTCGTGATGCGGCCTATGATATGTTCAGAGGTTGGGCTGATGACACTTCTCGTGGAGAGTGGTCACGTGATTCACAGGGTGCACTAAGGTTTAGGGGACGACTATGGGTATTAGACGATGCTGGCTTGAGACGTAGTGTACTCGAGGAGCTACACCGTTCGAGATACGCTATTCATCCGGGTGCCAATAAGATGTATCAAGATGCCAATAAGATGTATTCATCCAGCGATGTGATACGTGCCAACAGGTTAAGGCTGAGCACCAAAGACCTAGTGGACCCTTACAACCATTATATATACTAGAGTGGAAGTGAGAACACATAACCATGGACTTCGTCACAGGACTACCCCGTACTCAGAGGAGGCATGATGCTGTTTGGGTAGTAGTGGATTGTTTGACGAAATCAGCCCACTTTCTTGCTATGAGTACCAAGGATTCAGTGGAACGGTTGAGCCACCTTTACATTAGAGAGATTATGAGGCTACATGGGGTCCTTTTGTCCATTGTATCTAATAGAGATGCTAGGTTCACGTCCCGATTTTAACAGGCATTGCAGACTCAGTTGGGGACAAAGGTGAACCTTAGCACAACATTTCATCTGCAGACTGATGGCCAATCTGAGTGAGTGATCCAGATTTTAGAGGATATGTTACGCTCCTGTGTTATAGATTTTGGTGGTAGCTGGGAAGATCACTTGGCTTTATGCGAGTTTGCTTATAATAATAGCTACCAGTCTAGCATTGGGATGGCACCATTTGAGGCGTTGTATGGTCGACCAAGTAGATCCTTGCTTGTTGGGCCGAGACAGGTGATAGAGCAGTCTTGGGCCGCGCCTTCATATAGGAGAAAAAGGAGAAGATATTGAGGATTAGACAGAATCTGAAGGCTGCTCAAGACTGACAGAAAAGTTATGCTGACAATCGAAGAAGGGTCCTCGATTTTGAGGTCGGTGACCATGTCCTCCTCCATATTTCGCCTTGAAAGGGGCAGACACGCTTTGGGATTTCAGAGAAGCTCGCACCGAGATATATTGGGCCTTTTGAGATCATTGAGAGGATAAACCCTGTTGCTTACCGGCTAGCCTTACCGCCACAGTTATTGTCACACCCCGACCTTCGGACCGGACGTCGTGTTTTTCAATCTGTGGCCCTACCGTCGGGTGTCGCGTGGCTCCAAGCTCGGCACGTGGTCCACCGAGGCCCCGGGCATGCGACAGATATCATCATCTATCTTTCTACCTCTATACACGAGGTTTAAATCATTTCTTTAATCTCAAATAACCATATTAATCATGCTTCACTAAGCAATTGGTTTCAAATCAAATTCACTGGATGTTCAAAATTATATTTATACTGGAAATCAAGATAATAGTAGCGGAACCACTGATCGGATCACATCCTTGAAAATCATTGAACACCGTATAGCATACCATAATTAAAAATCATCAATTTATCAATCAAGATAAAACAATGTTCAAAATAGTAAAAATAGTCCTGTATATACATTTACAAAAATATGATACATGGCCCTCTAGCCCAAGTTCAAACATACATCGTAAAAACTGTACAAAACAAAAAGATAGTTTTAATAAAAATATCACACTCTCTCTCTACAAGTCCTTCATTCTTTGGTCTGCATCCTCATTGAGTGCTGGGCTCATGAGTACCAGTAAAATAAAAATGGGGTGAGCTCGAAAGCCCAGTGGATCTCCCCTACACATCAATAGCATTATACAAACGAGCATACGAAACATGCAAACAGTTTCAATCATTAGGGGCG
>JAJIYU010021126.1:0-10160 GCA_030144865.1 Tinospora cordifolia | reverse complement strand
CCAAATCGTGTGTGGGGTAATTCTGCTCATGTGGCTTCAGCTACCGTGAAGCATAAGCCACTACTTGTCCTTCCTGCATCAGGACTGCACCCAACCCACTAAGTGATGCATATGTGCACAGGGTGTACTTTACACCATGGGTAGGTGTAATCAAAACTGGTGCCGAAGTTAACCGTCTCTTCAACTCCTGAAATGACTCCTCACACTTGTCATTCCAAATGCACTTCTCTCCCTTCCTAGTCAACTTCGTCATTGGACCCGCTAACGTAGAGAAATCTCTAATGAATTTGCGGTAGTACCCAACTAACCCAAGAAAACTCCTGATCTCTGTAACTGTAGTGGGTTGCTTCCAGTCGGATACTGCCTGCACTTTTTCTGGGTCCACTGCTATCCCCTCAGCTGAGACTATATGGCCAAAAAACTTGACTTCCTTCATCCAGAACTCGCACTTGCTAAATTTGGCATATAACTGGTTCTTTCTCAAGATCTCCAAGATTATATGCAAGTGCTGCTCGTGCTCAGCATATGTACAGGAGAATATCAGAATGTCATCCACAAAAACTACGACAAACTGATCTAAAAACTGGCTGAAGACTCTGTTCATGAGATCCATGAATGCGGCTAGAGCATTGGTCAACCCAAAAGGCATCACTGTAAACTCAAAATGACCATACCTCGTCCTGAAAGCCGTCTTCTGTATATCCGACTCCCAAATCCTCAACTGGTGGTAACCAGACCTCAGATCGATCTTAGAAAAGTACTGTGCCCCTCTCAACTGATCAAAGAGGTCATCGATCCTCGGTAATGGATATTTATTCTTGATGGTAACATGATTCAACTTCCGGTAGTCGATACACAAGCGCATGGATCTATCCTTCTTCTTAACAAATAAGACCGGAGCTCCCCAGGGTGACTCGCTCGGTCTAATAAAACCCTTCGCCAAAAGCTCGTCTAACTGTGTCTTCAGCCCTATCAGCTCTACCGGTGCCATTCTGTATGGTGGAATAGATATGGGATTTGTACCAGGATGCAGCTCAATCTTAAACTCAATTTGCCGGTGTGGCGGAAGTCCAGGTAACTCATCAAGGAACACATCAACATAATCACATACTACAGGTATCCCCTGAATCTCCTTAGTCCCCTCTGCATCCTCCTCTACTAACAGCTGCCTGAAATCCTCTTTCTGCTTAACAGCATACAAAAGGGCTAACATAGGACTTCTCGGCACCCTCTGTACGTCCCCATCAATCCTGAGCAACTCACCAGATGGCAACCTGATGGTAATTCTTCGTCTCTGGCAGTCAATCTGTGCTTGATACTGGGTCAACCAATCCATCCCCAGTATCACGTCATAGCCACCAAAATGCAGCATGCAGAGATCCGCTGAAATCAGCCGGTCTCCAAAAGTGAGCTCGCACCTACATTTCTTCTTCGAACTCACAGTATCGCCAATCGGCGTTACTACGTCCAAAGATTTAGTCATAGGCCTCGTCACCAACTGTAACTTATTCACAATATCCTCAGAGATAAAAGATCTAGTAGCACCCGAATCAAATAACACCCGCACAGCCACACCAAACAACAAGAACGTACCTTCCACCGCTGGGGTGGGATCTGTCTGGCTATCGGCTGCATATAGGCGAGCCTGAGTCTGTTGCTGTGGCTGTGGTCTCTGCTATGTGAGAGCTGTCTGGGCTCGAATCTGTGGTCGTGGCTGAGGTGTGGGAGTCACTGCTGTGGTAGGACAAGATCTAGCCATATGTCCCTCCTGATGGCATATATAGCATAACCCCTTCTTCCTCGCCTCCTCTCTACGTGCATCAACAAGCTGGTCGGGATGAGATGGCTGTCTCTGCCGCCTATCCCGAGTCTGTGTCGATCTCTGTGCCTGGGATGCTCTCTGTGCCGCCTGACCACTCGGTCTCACCTGAGAAGATCCCGTAGATTGGTCTGGCCGGGTCCTCTTCTTACCCCTCAGTGTCTGCTCCAACTCTAGATTCCTCTCAACCATCTGAGCTCTCTCCACTGCATCTAGTAAAGTCGCCAGCTTAAACGGTGCCACAATCTTCCTGATCTCAATCCTCAATCCCTCAACAAAACGGTCCACCCTAGACCGCTCATCCATAAACAAAGTAGGAGTAAATCTGCATAGCTCTGTAAATCTCTGCTCATACTCTGTAACAGTCATGCTTCTCTGCACCAATCGGACCAACTCTGACTGCAGCTGCTTCTGTCTGGTCGTGGAGAAGAACTTATTATAGAAGCGAATCCTAAAGTCCTCCCATGACATTGCTGAGTGGTCAATGGTGGAATCAGCTACAATCATCCCCCACCAATGGTAGGCTAGTCCTACCAACTGATGCACGACAAGTGCCACTCTCCTAGGCCCAACTGCCCCCATAGCGTCCAGGTGCTTATTCATCTCAGAAAACCACCTGTCTGCTAGCATGTACTCACCTGTCCCCTCAAATGTACTGGGATGCAACTTCTGGAACTCTACCAGAAGATCCTTCTGCTCCTTGTCAAATCCTGCTGATCGACTCTGCGGCACTGCCTCCATGGATGCAGACCCCTGATGTGCCTAAGGCTGAGCCTGTGATAGTGGCTCTGTCGGTAACTGTGGCTGCACCTGTGGCTATACTGGTGCTGATGGCTGTGTAGATGCTGATGGCTGTGTAGATGCTGATGGCTGCAAGGTCCTCATAGCCTGCTCCACTGCCCTCTGCATCATCTCTGTAATAGCCTCTGGTGTCAAAGCAATCACAGCTGGTGCTGCTGCCACAGACGTACCCTCATCACTAGGCCTCGACTCAATAGTAGCCTCACCTCGGCCTCTACCTCTCCTGGGTCTACCTCTACCACGTCCTCTCGACATAATCTACAAGTCAAAAATCATTTTCAGTATCCAAATATCTTAATCATAAGGAAGCAGGAATTTCAATAATTGAACACAATGTAAACTTTATTTCCACTTCCATTTTAGTTTCACACCCTTTTTCTTCAAATCTTTGGACACTGTGACTTGTGATAATACCAAGTAATTTAAACCTACCTATAATTATCTTGTCGTCGTACTACTGTGACTCTAAATTTAGATCTCTAAGTTCTCGATTTGTTTCAATGGTCTAAAAGTTTATGCTTCTAAGTCAACATCAATATTGTTTGTTTCTGGGTACAGAAATTTGTGTATCAATATTCAAAATAGTGATACTACATATGTATTACAAATAATCACCCAACAAACAAGCAAACAATGCACACTGGCATAATGAAATCCCTGTTCCATTACGGCTAGTATATATTTATGCCAAATCCTGGTTTCTAAGGATGACGCAAGACCCACCATACGCGACCGTCCCATTCTAGTAGAATACAGTGCGTACAAGTTCTTCCAAAGAGTCCGTTCATTGCCCATTACAATTCTGCAAGTGTCTCGCTCCCTAAGGCTAACGAAAGACCCACCATACGCGACCGTCCCATACCTAGTAGAATACAGTGCGTACAAGTTCTGCCAAAGGAATCGACCACTGACCATACCTAGTCGTCAGTCTCCAAGTTCAGTTTTCCTCTATACCTCATCATCTCTAAGCATACCACACTGAGTTTCTTCACCATAGTATAACAGAGAGATCTGTGATACAGGATCCTTCTGAACTGTGTCATGACCAATCAAGTGTGCGTTTTCACATTATCCGTCTCTATTTCATGCCCTAAAGCTTTTAATGTATGATCCACTGTGTTTTTTGACACACCCCCGTCTTTACCTAGACCTAGTGTTTCAACACTATGTACATTTTTCCTATGTGATACCATCGGTCCCAAGTCTCGGACAATTTCCATATAGCGCATCACTCGTAGGGAGCAAAGCTTCCACCTACAGGGTTACTACATGTACTCTCGTCCACCAGCGACTGGTAACTCAAGCACGCTGGCATCACCCAATTCTTTTCTAGACTTCTAACCACACAGTCATCTAATCACTAGTAGATGACCTCTTGCTCACTTTACCCTAAAGAAAACATTTCAAATCCCGTACAAATTCATTTCCAGTGAAAAACAAAATACGGTGACCATTTCTAGTGAAAACCAAGTCCACATTGGACTGTACTCTTTCCCAACAAGCTACTAACAGGGCTATGATACCATCCTGCGGTATCAAACAACATATGTGCCCAGTGAATTACTAGCTAGCTCTGATACCACCCTGTGGTATCAGACAAAATATGAGTCCAGCGAACTACTAGCTAGCTCTGATACCACCCTGTGGTATCAGACAAAATATGAGTCCAGCGAACTACTAACTAGCTCTGATACCACAATGTGACACTCTCGGACCCCCCGGACCGGAACCCAAGTCCTCATGCATGCTTCACGTGGGGCCAACGCATCTACTAGCGCTCCCGTCAGCTCTCTGTTGTGCACGTGGGACTTTTCATCTCTCTGAGGGTCTGATCTGCAGGCAATCCGGGGTTGTCAACCTCTTTCTACACACTAAACTCAAGTCTCAATTTTTATCAAATGAGAAAAATATGTCAATCCTGATAAACATGCTACTATGTTTATCAATGAATATCATAATTCAGAAAATAGTTTCAAATACTTCACCGGATTTTCACAATAGTTATCTACAATGAAAAACAAATCTCTGCAGCGAAAACCATCAAAACATCAACCCATCTATCAGGGCTCAAGTAAAACCATCATATACATGATAATAGTTTCTGAAAGTAACATCATAAAATTCATCTCAAAACTGTGATAAAAAATAGGCTCACAGAGCCAATATCCCAATTACATTATAAAATGTTCAACAGTTTTCAAAAAGAAATATTCAGCCACACGGCCTGTTCAAAACATATACATGATCAGTGAAATTACAACAAAAACTAGTACACAAGTCCAACAGTGATGTCCCAGCAAGATCACAAAACCAACCCTGGGTCACAGTCGACTAGGGTATTCCACCTCCGCGAGTACCTGTAAAAGAAAATGGGGTGAGCTCGAGAGCCCAGTGGATCATCCCTACACATCACTAGCATTATATAAACCAGAAATCCAAAACATGCACACACTTTCATTACATTAATCGTTTCACACAATTATTTGTTTTGTTGTATCCTAAGACCGAAAGAGCCCTGCTCTCGGTGTTCCCTTGGTGACAAGAAATCGATCCTGGCATGTCGTCCAAGAATAGACGCAATGGTGTACGGCCAATGCTCGCCCGTCCGAGGAAACTTTCAGCCTTCACAGGAGGCTTCGCTATGAACACCAACGATGGGATCCGGAAGAAGTCGTGCAGCAAATACGGCCACGTCCACGAGTCGTCGACAGATACCTACCATCGCTCCAATACGTTGATTTTAAATCTTAAGTTAATTTTCTTTAGTTTCAACAGGTTTCATTCCATACCCAATCAACAATCAAAATATCTAAATCATATAGCAAATAACATAATTAACCAGACATTATGCCGCATATTCAAAAAAATAATGAAATCATATAACCAGACATTATGCTCAACCATCAATCAAGGCATCCAAATATGATATACACCCTAGCATGCATCTAACACCCTAAGCTACACAAACAATACGCCTTGAACCTCAAGCCTACATAATACTAGTGAGCAAGAGAATCCCGCCCACCTGATATCACAGGACGACCCTTGCGCCTATTCGCGAGGATCACGTTCGAAATCCATAGGCTGAAATGATTAGATCACATCATTAGTCCAAATCCTCAACAATTCCTCTTCAACAAATATCCAAAAAAAATCCGAATTTCTATTTCTCTTCACAAAAATATGAAATTATAGTCAACGCGTTCCAAACTAAGAATAGAACACATTTAAAACTGACTATAACTTCAAAAGAGGAATAGATTGGGTTTTATTACCTATCAAGCGATTTGCATCCTCCAAGAATTCTCCAGATATGCAATTTTCCTCTGGATTCATCTAAAACTGCAAATGAATAGTCAAAACTTCCAGAATTCAATTCTAGATCGGAAATTAGTCAGTTTAGAAGAAAGATCCGAGCTCATAGGGTTCCGGATCATTTTATGAAATCAGAACCCTCAAAACCCTTATTTTCGATACAGAATCTGAATAAATCGATAGAATTGAAACCTAAATGATTTAAAAGTTCAGAATCCTACCTTAGATCCTTAACTCCTCCTTGAATCAGCTCTGGATCGCCTCTCTAGAACTCTGGATCAACTGGAAAATTTCTGTGCGTGAAATGACGGATTTAGGGCTTAAAACTGTTTAAATTTCGTGTAATGACCGCGGTCGGCACTTTATGGACCGCGGTCACCACGGTGACCTAATTGTTTTTGAGATTTCGCACTGATGACCGCGGTCACCAGCATAGTACCCACTTTTTTTCATGCATTTTCAACATTTTTTCCATTTTTAAACATCTAAATTTATTTTATTTCCATACCATACCATATGATAGTCATTTAAAACATGTTTTCACACATTTTTATATTTATTTCATAATTTTTAAAAATTTATTTTCGAGTTGTGTGCATTTAAAAACTTCGGGGTGTTACACAACATCCTTGAAAAGTGTCATAAATCAATTTTAAATATAAACAATAATAAATCAAACAACTTTTACAAATTAATAAACATTATTCATAAAGAACTTACAACATTCATGTAATCACAAACACATTTGGGTTGCCTTGAACTTTGACTTTTCTTCTTCTTAAACTTTTTCATCCGAAACAATATCCTCTTTTATGTTCTGTACATATTCACAAGTGAACCTATTTAGTAATGTATAAGAGTGGTATACAATAAATACACATATAATATACCAACAAATGAACCTACATGTAATATGTAATAGGTGTATATTTCACTTACTGATGAAAGCATCTGAAAAAGCTTAGAAAAGTTTTCATCAACATTATTATTCAATGAAGTAACCTCTCTGTTAAGTTGAAGAAACTACTTTTGTAAATCACTTTGCTTCTTCGAGATTTTCTTAACTTCTTCCATAAGTAAGGCAATTTTGCCATTATTAGATTTGCTAGAATGACTCTTAGAACGTGAAGGAAATGAGGAAAATTTGGAGGAAGGTGGATCACAAAAGTCATCATCATTGGGTTGATAATCCACCTCTTTGACATTTACAAATAGCCCCTCCATGTCATTTACAAATAGCCCCTCCATGTATGGTTTTGATAACTCCTCCTCAATAGGTACCATGTGATGCAGCTGCATTATGAAAGTTGGAAAGTTAATGATCCATTAAGAAACATAAAACAAAAATTAATTAAAAACATGTTAGAAGTGCATTATTTTAAAAACTCATTTTTGCTCAATCCAACGAACTGAAATGCTTATGAACTTGTTTAAAACTTGGTTGCTCAGTAGCTGTCCACTTCAATATACATGGACATTTTTGTCTATGACATATAGCATAATGACCTAGAGCAGATGAGCAACACTCATAAAACCATACTTGAAGGGCTAAGGGAAATCCAATCAACCTATACATAACTAGGTATTCGACTTCCCAACATCCTCTCGTTTCTCATTCACACAAAAATTGCCTTTTAAAGAATCTAAAGTATAATCATATAGGTCTCTACCCCATGGATACTTTTCAAACTCTCTTGATTCTACCAACTCAAAATCTATATCATTTACTAATTTAACAGTCCTATGAGAAAAAAGAAAATGATGAATAATATAGAGGATGACAAGTTTTACGGCATCATTATCATCACACCAATGTTTTGATACAAATGCTTCGGACACAAACTGTTTGTTTATTTTTTGTACACCATTGAAGCATCTCTATTTAAAAGTAGTGCTGTAATACCTAAAATTTTATTGTTAGAATACCCGAAATTTGAGTTTAAAAAAATACTGTTCAAATATACGATTACTATTAAAAAATACGGTCACTATTTTGTCAGTAGACAAATTAAGATTCGACGGTTGCTGTAGCTATAGTAATAGGCACTGTAGCTACAATAACAAACTATTCGCTATTGTTCGATTTCGTCTTTTTCTGCCAGAAAAATCTATATAACCCCCCCCCCCCCAATTCTAAAAATTCATTCAAGCGACAAAAAAATAATTTCCTTGCTTACTCTCTTCTTTTCTCTTGTTCTTCGGCTGTTCTAGACAACAAATATAGTAGTAAGAAGGGAAAAACCCCAGTTTTTGCATAACAACAGTGAAGATCTACTATTGAAGCAATTGGAGGGTTCTTCTGATTAAAGTAGGTATAATGACTCTACTCTAGTCTCTATTTAAGATTGAAGATGTTGTTATTCATTTCAGTACGCATACGTAGTATACTGTTCATATATACGGTATTGTTCATACCATATTGTTCAATGTTACTATTTAGCACTGTTTATATATACGACACTGTTCATATATATGGTATTGTTCATATATATGGTATTGTTTACATATACAGTACTATTTAGCACTATTCATATATACGGTATTGAGCCAATGGCCCAATGGTAGTGGATGATGAATGATTTGGGTACTTATCCCCTAGGTCCTAAGATCAAATCTCCATGGAGGCGAAATAAAATCCCAGGGGGGGGAACAGTACCTTTGAGTGAACACCTAGCCCCAAATGCCCGCTGTGGTGGGGGTTCTGGGGGCCCAGTGAAGGGTCGTCACAATAAATCCCACAGAACCCCCCTTAGGGCACTCTGTGCTAGGCGGTCACTAAATAATCTAGGGGAGCCTCAATTGATAGACTTGGCCCGACCGCACCCCCGGGTATGACAGCCACTCGTCTTCAATGTTCAACCACATTCAATTCACTAACCCACACTCGGACCTCGACATTTGGTGCACATTTTCATTTAAATCACATTTAAATATTGAAAATGCATTTCAATATGTAAGAACATTTCATTTATGATAGAATAACAAGTTAAGTGATAAATTAGAAAACACTACTCACAAGGATGCTCAGCTCCCGGTGCTCCTCTAGTGATCGGTCGCGTCCCGCTGATGTATGATCCTACGTGATCACCTTACTTTTTTAATATCTACATAAAACTTGGCTCACATTCTAACTTTATGGTCTTTGGACTCTATCTAAACCTAACCACCGCCGACCTATCAAATCGATAAGGTCAACGTGGTTAACAAGGTCACTTAAGTCTTTATATTAACTTAAAATCCTACAAATATGTAGTGTCGACATGTGTCCCACCTTTGGTACACAATAACCAGCCACTTTTATAAATTTGACGTGTCAATACATAAATATTATTTTCTATGTTATATATTTTCCTAATAAGTATTTTATAATGTTATAAAATATTATATAACATTTTTTTCTATTATTTATCATTATTTCTACCAGATATACTTTTTTTTTCTTATCTTTATTAATTAACCCTCAAATCGCATAAACATGAATTTAATATGTCCATTGACCTCTAAAAATCCTAATTTCAATGTCATTAAGTTCAGAGTTTCATTTTGGACATTTTAGTACCCACCGACTAAAATCCCAATATTAATGGGTATACCCCCTATGCGTCGACTTCCAACTATTATATAATTTCTTATGGTGGACGAGGGTACAAATAATATGTATATTTGCATTCTACTCGTAAATCTGAACACAATGATATATATATATATATATATATTGTATTGTTTCATTCTTAAGAAAAATATACTCTAATTTTAGGGTCGCGCATTAAATTAATACATTTATTAAAACTATACTATAAAACTGTAAATCACAATTTACAAAATAATTCGGAATTGAAAAGAGGTAAAAAATGATTTACCCAAAATGTCGGATTCCCAAAGCGCGCAACTTCTTTTTCCTTCCTTTTTTTTCCTTCCTTTTTCTTTTCTTTTTCTTTTCTTCTTCCTTTTTCTCTCTTTTTCTCTCTTCTTTCTCTCCCCTTTTTTCTTTGATTCCCGGATGGGTTATGAGAGCAAATGAGATGAGCAAGTGATGGGATGGATGAGAAAATGAATGGAATGAGCACATATATATAGGCATAAGTTTTGTGGGTCCCATGCCAATTAATGCTCAAGATAATGTTCCTACTTATCTCTTAGATAATGTTCCTACTTATCCCATGAGTCATTAGATAATGATCTCTTTAATAAAGTTATTTTCATTAATTATTTCTTTCATTATCCA
>JAJIYU010021125.1:0-10157 GCA_030144865.1 Tinospora cordifolia | reverse complement strand
GTAGTATTAACATTCATTATGCTAACACATATGTTATTCATACACACATTAACCTATTTTATATATATATATATACTTTATTTCTATTTTTTTATTTCTTAAGAAAAGGAAGCAACTCTTTAAATTTCATAATTAATTCTACTAAATTGAAATTTTCATTTAATTATCAAATTAAGGTCTTATTTGCCTATTTTATATTATATATCCAATAATTTCTTTTTTTATTTGCCAACCCACAATTTGCACTCAAAGATGTCTTAAAATCTTATTTCATTTATTTTCGTTAAACTTATTTATCTTTAATTATTTGGCCAAATTTTGGGTTATTACAGACTAGTATGCTCTTGATTTGAAATGAAAACAATGAGAGTACTAGGTATCCTTTATACAGAGTTTAAGATGGCATAGATTGGTAAGTTTTTGGTATTCTCCATGTAGGAAACTTGCCAATTATTTAAAATTTTGTGGCCCCAAGCATAGGAAAATAACAAGTGTTTTTGAATATTTTTTTGGAATTTAGAAACAATTTTTTTGGATTTTTTGGGAATTTTTTTCGAATTTTTTTTGTTATTCACTCGGTTTTAATTGGAGCATGAGTTCTTGGCTGTTAATGATCTTCGATCGCATCAACGGTTCCCGATCATTCAGAAATCGAATCAGATCCGGACCGTTGGGTTTCCTCGAACGCAGCACATGATCAAGGCACCTCAGATCTCGACCGTCGGATGAGCTCGATTGCAGCACGACCATTCACGATCAACAAAACTAGCATGGACCGTTGATCAACCTCAAACACAACACTGAATGGCGATCGATTGAAAACGTTTCAAATCTGGACCATCAGATCGTCCTCGAGCGCAACACGGTTTGCTATTTAACAATGCGGCTTTGATCTCCACCGTCGGATAAACCTCGAGCGCAGCACCAGATGATCATCCTACCGCGAGCACAAATCCTAGCCATTGGATTGTCATCGATTGTAGTGTTCAAATCTCTGTTCGCGATCAATGAAAATGATCTCGACCGTTAGATCATGCAGATTGATTTTGGGCCGTTGGATTTTGATGATCCGGTGCTTCTGAGCGTTGGTTTGGCTTTGATTTCATTCGTTGGATCGGACAGATCAATTTTGGAACGTTGGATGCAATTTTTAATTACCAAAATTGCTTTCTAAGGTTGCTATTATCTGAAATTCACTAATTATACACTTCCTAATTGATGTAAACATGGATTTTTGCACATGTCCTTCCATTTTATTGACTTGCTAATGTTTTTCCCCTTTCTATTTCTTTGATATCGTATTTATTCTATTTTTTTTATAATATTGCCAACAATTAATAATTTATGTTTCTTTATATTATTTTTCATTTCTTCATTTCTATGTATTTATCTCATATTTTTATTTTTAGAGGGTACGAATAATTATATAATTCACTCTGCTTACTTTATATTGGATAATTAATTCCATAATTGTTCCACTACTCGCATAATTATAAATTAATTAATTAATATTTGATAATTTCACTAACCTTATATTATTAGTTAGATCATCTTGATACTAAGGTTTCATTTGCCTCCAATATTTTTAGAATTTTTTTCTTGATGAATTTTATTTCATTAATAATTCTTTGTTGACAAAATTATGAGGTATTACAAACCTACTTCTAACTAATAGTAACATCAACACCTAAATAGGTTTAAAAGGCCCTATGCCCAACTTAGAAATAGAAAATAAAGTTTATATTTCTATAGTGGCCTTGCCTACAAGACCCACAACAATCAAGACATATCTCATCAATGCTCATCAAGTTGAGCTTTCTTCAATAGTTACTTGAAAAAAAAAAAAAGTGGAGTGAGCTTAAGAGTCTAGTAGACCATACACAGTACATTAATAGCATTATCCAAGCTAAAATACAAAATATGCAAACACTTATCAAATCATTAGGCAATTCAAGTAGTTCAATTGTTTTTCAATTGGCTTTCTAACCAAAAGGGATAAACCTTAGTGTTCTTTCCTTGTATTAACATAAAGAAAGAAAACAAATGGCAAGTTTATACCAATTTTCTAATGGTTATAATATAATACCCCTAAATTTTATCAAATAATTAAAAATAAAATAATTTGAAAGAAATAAACCTTAGAAAATTCATGAAATTACAATGTAAAAGATGTACAATGCAATAAATGAAAGACTTGGCAACTAGAATGCAAAGCACAACTTAAAACATGCATTTCACCTAGACTACCGTGGTAATCAAAGCCATTACCACAATAGTGCAACTCTATAGGGAAAAAAAGAAGGAAACCAAAAAATAGAAACTCCTGATGACTACTATAGTAGTGCGTCAAATTTCAAAAAAAAATAGAAAATTAGTATAATACCCTGAAACTAAATAAGATCGCCATGTATTTTACAACAATTTAAATGTTAAATAATTAAATAAATAAATAAGATATAGTATTTTAAACTTATGATTGCATGAAATAAGTATAAGTAAATTTGGAATATTATTAAAAATGCCATGGAATCAAAAATCACAAGAAAATGTGCAAAAAGGGCGCATTTATGTGATTACTGTGGTAATCGCAGAGAAATCCAAAAAAACAAGTTTTGCACTAGTTAGCATGGTAATTCGGGACTATATAAATTCCTGCATAGAAAGCCCTAAAATCCTCCATTTCTTTCTCAGAGCTTGTGATTTCTTTAAAGATCAGTTCATTTCGATTTTTCTTGGTTCCATTTGAGTTCTTCAACAGCTTAAGTTCACTCAAATCATTCTTAGCTATTTCACAAGCAAAAGGGGAAGAAAAACTACACCAAGCAAGGAAGAATTAAGGATTTTCATGTCTTACACAAGGACAAACCAGGTGAACCACATGTCTCTTCTTGAATGAGTATCCAATCATTAGTATTTGGTGTGTTTTGACTATGCATGTTGTGTATGGAATGAAAACAGAAGTGATTGAAGGTTGGGGCCTCGTGTTGAAGGTGAACAAAAAGGAGAAAGCAAATAGCACGAGGTTGAAGAGCTAAGGTGCCTACAGATAGGAGCAATAGGTTAAGGGAACTAAATATCAGGTGGGCAAGATTTCTTTGTTCACTAGTATTATTTAGATTTTGGATGCATAACATGATGTTTGGTTAGCTTATTATGTATTTAGAAGCATGGTAGGACTTACTTGATTGATCTTGATTGGAATGACTTGATGTGTATCCATGATGTTTGGTTACTTGTATTACAACATGTATAGATAGAGAGTTCATGTATTGATCTCCATGAACAATTGAACATATTTGATTATTTTACTTGAAATGTCAATTATGATGATTGTGTGTGGATTGGAATGCGATGTAAAACTAAAGAAGATTAAATTAAGATTTAATAACTCCACGTACCGGGGTGATGATAGGATAAATAGCGTCATCATGTGTGTTCCACCTAAGCTGGCTAGGACAGCTAATTCATCTGTCGGACTATGAGTGTAATGCCCTGAAAACTCTGTATTCAATTAAATGAAATTCAAGATCAATTTAGTAAAATTGGGTACAAAATGAAATCGAGCTAAATTTGGTAGGTTTCCAAAAGTCTCATTTGGTGACCCATAGGGACCAAAAATAAACTGAAATGAAGTAAGATGACATGAACCAACTAATTGAACAATATATCCAAAAATTAGAACAATTGGTCAAAATTAGGTTTTTCATTTGCCGAACGCCCTTCAAGGGATCTAAATTTGGAAAGAATTAACATTTAGGGTACTTCAGGGAATCGAAATGACCCAAAACAAAATAGAATGACATTAACTAACAAAATGAATGAAATATCCAAAAATTGGGACAATTGGCCAAGATTTAAATTTTCATTTGCCTAGTGACCTCAATAGGTCTTAAATAAGGAAAGTTTTTTTAAAAAATCATCTAGGGCCAAACCATACCTTAAAATGTGCTTTTGGTTCATGTGATTCGAAAACTATAGGATATAAATCATAATTCCATGTAAATAAGAAGATATTAATTTTTTTTATTTTTGTGAACCCATGAAGTCATGACCACTCTAAGCATGTACAAGTCACATGGGTGGAACACCATGATCATGTGTACCCTCACCCTATACTAAGCTCCATGGGACGTTTCGTTCATTTGAGTTAATGTAGAATGATCCCATGTGCCATGAAAATGATCAGGTATGCCACCCCTATGAGATGTCCCACTTAGTATCAAGAAACCATGAATGAATGATTCCATGTGCACCATGATGTGATCATATACACCATGCTCTACACACCAAAAACATCCCAAAAATCCAAATTAGAAGTTTCTAATTTAAGAATAGAAGTTGCTAAAAAATGTTTCTAAACACCCAAGGAACAAGATTAGAAGTTTTTAATCCAAGAATAGAAGTTGCTGAAAAATGTTTCTAAACACCTTAAGAACAAGATTAGAAGTTTCTAATTCAAAATTGAAAATTGCCAAATCTTGTTGATTTGGTGTGCATAGAAAAAGGAATCAATTACTAAAACATATTGAAAAGTTACCTTGCTCACAATATCATATCTAGATTAACTTCCAATCAAGGAATAGTAAGTATTCTAAATCCTTTTTGTGTTCACACATAAATAAGAAATCAAATAAAGCTTATATCTTGTGTTCACTCTAGGAATTGGAAACCAAATCAACTCACATTCTAAATCGTGTGCACACTCAATCTATGCATTCCAAAACGTCCCCATGGAGGAATAGAAAGGTTTCCTAGTGTGAGCACTCCCAAGTCATCTTCTAGTGCTCATGAAACTCTATAAAAGCCCCCTCTTGCTTACTTTCATCTCATCCCAAAGCAAAGAGTTGACACTTCCCTTTTGTTTGTTCTTGCCCTCTTCTTGACACCTCTTCTCACTTCTTTTTCTCTCTTGTGTGAGAAGTTCTAATTTCAGTCTTTTAGTAAATTGTTTTGAGTGATTTTTGTTGGCGTTTAGAAGTGCTTGAACATTGGGAACCCTTGCTGAATTTTTTAGGAGAAAACATCATAAGGTGGAGGAGATTTCTAGAACTCTTATTTTACTACTTCAAGGCTTTAGTGCATTCATGCTGTCAGTATTTTTATCATATTATTTTATAAATTTCAGCATGTTTAAATTTCAGTTTAAATCATGTTTAATCATGTTTTAATTTCATATATCATGTTTTTATATTTTTAATTCATGCACGATAGCATGACATGCTAAGAAACAATGCATAGGCTTATTTTTTTTAGCTTTCTAGCATGTTATTTGAGTTTCCCATATTCTCTTAATTATTTAAATTTTGAAATTAATTATTATGATCTTGTTTTATATTTATTTGAATTTAAATATGAGAAAGTGAAGATAAGAACCATGTACCATCATAGTAGTTTATGTGATGCTACAGGTGTTTCTTACATATACTTAGTGTATATGAGTAACATCACTAAGTGTGGATGTGTTTTAAAATACATGTAATGGGGACATATGATCCTTATTTTCAATAGAATGTGACAAGATGAATTGTCATTCCATCCCAGAATAAGAGTATTTTAATGAAGAACATCAAGCGATTAAAAATCACTTTTGGTCAAATATACAACACTAACAAGATATTGTTTGAAACACTTAATGCTTGTAAGTAATTGAAATTGGATGTACTTTTGATTTTAAGTAGTAACTTAGTTGTTTAATGAATGATCCACTGGGGTTATGTGCTCACCTATTCCTTCTATTTTTCAAGAAATTAAATTACATGAAGACTATTAATTTTAGAAATTCTACTTCTAAAAAGTTCATATTGTAAGGGCATATGTCCCAAAATTTTGAATAAATACTTCTGCTGAATTTTACTTTTAAATTTTAGAGTGATGTACTCTTTCTTTTGATGATGTGAATTTCAAGCATGTATCCCTTTATTTTATTCAATAAATAAATATTGAAGTTTTTCTTTTATCTCTCTTATAATAGTCTTATAAATTAAAGTTAAATTATTTGGGTTGTGTGCTCATTGAAAAAAATAAGACTTGAGATAATAGAAAGTGATGCAAGTTGTGTACTTGTAAATATAACGTTGGACCCAACCCGCCTTGTGGTTAAGCTTAAACCTGTCTCTTAGGTGTTGGGGTGTTACAGTGAGTCAATTAGGACCTCTCTCCGTAGATTGTGGTCCCAAAAGATAATTGGCCCTCGAGCGTTACCCCAAGATTCGCTCTCGGACCACACTGGGACATTGAGAGCAAAGCTCTTTCGGTCTTTGAAACTCGAAGGATTGATCAATAAAGTGTTTGAAATGCCTTAATGTAATGAAAGTGTTTGCATGTTATGTATTTTGGTTTGTATAATACTTGTGATGTATAGGGATGATGCACTGGGCTCTTGAACTCACCCTATTTTTTATTATGGGTGATCATTAACCTGCAGGAGTAACCAGCCATGCAAAACCGTCATTTTAGTTGAGACCTCACTGGGAGGTTGTTATAGTTATTGGTTTAAGGATTTATTATTTTGTTGTAAATGATTTGAACTGGGCATGTGCCCCCCCATCTTCAAAACTATTTTACTTGTAAATTTCAGTATGTATCAAACTTGGCCATAAGCTTTATTGTATCTCTTTCTAAATTGTATTTTCATGTTACATTTGTAAGTGTTTTGAACCGCTGCATACATTTTTTGATGAATCTCATTTTATTAACAAACAAACTGGCATCTTAAAGATCATTGTGTATTTTAAATTGTTTTCATAACTTATTTAAAAGAAAGGCTTTGAAGCATGAGAAAGATAGAAAGAGAAGGAATCAAGTGGCTTCCAGCTCTCAGCAAATGACCCGAGTCCAGTGTCTCATGTTGAATGGGTGCGCCATCTTCACTCGCGACCCCAATGACTCGTCACGAATCGAAAACTGGGAACTGGGGTGTCCCATTCAGTTTCCAAAAAGCCTCAAAACCCTAATGCATCAATTTCTAATTCTAGTGCAAAAATTTGAAGTTTTAGAAGGTTTATCAAATTGGAAACAACCCCAAACTTACTAATTCTTGCCTATTAGAACTCTATAAAAACCCTGCATCTGTCCCCATTCTCTTCATCCTAGCAAGAACTGAACAAGTTTTTTTCTTGCTCTCTTTGCCTCCCTCTTGGCATCCTTTTCTTTCTTTAGTTGTTCTAAGCATCAATTAGAGTAGTAGAAATGAGGTTTTACACACATTTTATGCTGGAAGTTGGGAAGATTTGAAGGAGATTCAACAGAGGTTTCTAAAAGGAGTAAAGCTATTTGAGGTGAAAGTGATTTCCAACTTTTAATTTATTATTTTTGATTCAATAAAGTTTCACGTGTGTTCTTGTTTGACAAATGTGATTTATTTTGAATTAAACATGCCATTCTTAGAATAAACCATGCTTAGAACATCCATGATTCATGTTACATGATGTGCGATGATATGTTATAACATGCCTATGATGATTGCAATGTTCACATGTTAAATTCTTATTTGGGGTATATAGTAAATTGTTTTACACTTAAAGAAAGATTAATAAAGATTGTAACCATGTATCAGCGAAGTGTCCCATAGGAGATTGTTGTGGGCATTCTTAAGATTAGAACGATGGAGTTGGTCCCTAGTTCACATGGGTAAGGCCCAAATACTTGGATAATGGGTATGACCTTAGATCCTTTGGAAATTGGCACAAAAGATTGTCCTTTCCTTCTTGATGCAATAGAAACAGAACACCAAGGTCAACCCTTTTGGTCTTAGCTATACCTGTTAAACAAGTAACTGATTAAATTATGTACTATTTGAAAGTGTTTGACATCCATGTCTTATTTGTTGAACTAATGACTTAAATATTTAGAATTATCAATTGGGTTTTGTGTTCAACCTTTCTTTTTCTAACTTTTCAAGAAATCAATAAACAGAGACAACATGATTATCGCATAGAAAATGTTTCCCTTTGACTTTATTTAATTGAAGGGCATGTTGGCCCAATTTTGTTATTCAAGATTTTCTCCATTGTAATAAATAGCTAAGGGTTTTGTAGCTTTTTTATTTAATTAATGATATTAATTATTTTATTCAGATATAATGTTATCTTTTGAGAAATGTTTCTGAGTTCATGTTACTTAGGAAATCTTAGAGAATTGGGACTAAAATGAAAAAAATGAAATAAAGTAACGCTAGCCTGCCTCCTGACCAAGTGGTGTGGTCTACATGCAAAGATTCGAGTGAGGCAGGGTGTTACAAAGGTGGTATCAAAGCTTAGGCAGTAGTTGCCTAAGCTAGAACGAGATGGTAACTTTGATACCAAAGGTGGTATTAGAGCCTAGGTTATAGATGCCTTGGGCAAATTTAGAAAGAGTTGACTCATCAAGTAAGACTTTTACTATAAATCAATTTAGAATGCCCTAACTCCTGTTTTCAAATTGAACAATGTTTTGAAAAAAACTACTTTCCAAAAAGAAATATATTTTCAAAATGTTTTGTTTGGATACAAAGATTACGAGTTTAGTTGATAGTGGGTAAGTATTGTTTCGAGTAAAGCTAAACTTTGAAAGAGAGATGGGTTATCTTGTTCTAAAAAGCTAGTTGCTAAGTAAACTTCAGTTTCACCGCCCAACTAGAGGTTGTCCCACCAGCTCATACAAGTAGTTGGAGTTGAAGAACACACTTATTTTTTATAAGAAAATTGGGAGGTAGTATTTAAGGGCAAAGGAATATACTAGAGTACAAAGGTGGTATCAGAACTAGATGATGGTTGAACCTCTTAACTAGGAATTGAGACCCTAGGTCTAGAAAAGAGACCTTAGGTAGAGACTTGGGTGTTGCTAAGAGAAGCACAGTGGATCATAAATGAAAACATTTAAGACATAAATGAGAGACTGTAAACGTGTAAAAACATAACACTTGATTGGCCATGATATGAGATTGGGAAGATCCTATATCTCTAGTTTCTATGTGGTATGAGATGTATAAGAATTTGGAGGTATGGAGGAATCCTGGACTCAAAGAATAATGGGCCATGTTTGATGAATAATCAATAACTGTGGAAGAGTTTGTTTCCCTATGTTTGGTTGGTATATAGCGGTCATGTATACTAGGGCGTGGGAGACCTTAATTGTCAAGACATTTGAAAAATTGGTTGGGTGTAGGAAAATCTCTAAGTGGAAATTTGTATTGATGGACAAGGGTCATTTGGGATGTTTGAACTTGGAGGCACGAATGGAAACTTGGAATCTCACTATGCTAGTGTGAATTTGCATGACTAAATGATTGAATGATTGACAGAATGCATGCTTTACTTGTTTAAATTCATAACAATATGTATATCACATGCATTTTGATTTTGAGACCAAATAGTGTACCCAACAACATTAGAGGGCCTTGAAACCCTCAAAAAAAAACATAGAAGAATAAACTGATAGGACACTGAACAAATTGAGAACTTAGAAACATGAATCTAGAGTCATGATAGCACGATGAAAAGAAAACACGAGAAAATAAATACTAAAATGACTTTTGACTTATAGATAATGGCTAGATCTAAGAGATATGCTACCAGAGTTATTGCATCTAATGAGACTGAACCACAAGGATAGGAGGCACAAAATGGTGTTGCTGAGGCTCAGATTGAGAACATGCTGACTCTTGAGTTGTTAATAGAGATCACTAGGAGAGTTATGGAGTAGATTATGAGGGCACTGCCTCAAATGCTGCCATAGGTGGTGCCACAATCGCAGATTTTGATGTAGCAGCCAGTGCCTATACCTGAGTTTCCAGTTCATCAGAGGGCACGAGATGACATTGAGGATAAGGAACAAAGGGACATGTTGATGGAGTTGCAGAAACTTTGACCATCTCAATTTGATGGAACATCTAATTACATGTCGGCAGACCACTGATACCAGGAGCTTGACGAGCATCTGGATGTGTTAGGGGCAAGGGGTCCTCATAGAGTTGCGCAGGCTCTCCATTAGTTTAAGGGACTAGCTAGGAGTTGTTGGCAGATGCTGAAGGAAAATCTGAATAGTGGCATTAGAAAAATGAGTTGGAAGGATTTTAGGGAAGTGTTCCATGAGAAGTTCTTCCCAAAGGCTACGCTAAGGAAGATGTAGACTGAGTTCGTCAGGTTGATTTATAAAGATAAGACTATAGAAAACTATGA
>JAJIYU010021124.1:0-10154 GCA_030144865.1 Tinospora cordifolia | reverse complement strand
AAACTATTTTCTGAATTATGTTATTCATCGATAAACATAGTAGCATGTTTATCAGGATTTAAATAGTTTTTCTCATTTGCTGAAAATTGAGACATTGGGTTTAGTGTGTAGAAAAACGTTGGCAACCCTGGACCGTCGGCGGATCGGCCTCTCAGAGACATCGAGAGTCTCGCGCGCACAGTAGAGAGCTGACGGGAGCGCTAGTAGAAGCGTTGGCCCCACGTGACGCGCGCACGAGCGGACTCGGGTCCCGGTCCGGGGGGTCCGGGGGAGGTGTCACAATAATGTTGATGCATGAGCGGTGCAACATCAGTATTGATACAGTGGTGGTTGCTCGGCACTGGGAGTAGCTTGTTCAGGCGCTTTCCACTACAGTAATCTCGCTTGTGCGAGAATTTTATGCCAATACCCCGAATAGAGAAGGTACGATAGTATAGGTGCAAGGCAAATGGGTGCAATTCAGTGCAGCGGTAATCAATAAAGTCCATGGCCAGCCTGCAGATTCTCCTGACGAATATTACAACCTCCTCCCCAGATTCAATCCCGATGAGGCGTTGAGGACGTTATTTGTTGACGGGGCCTCGTGGATTTGCTACAACAACCGGCCCGTCAACTTGGTGAAAACTACATTTAAGACCCCCGCTAAGGTTTGGTTATACTTGGTTTGTGCTAATCTTCTTCCTTCCTTAGCTATAAACAGGGTCACTGTAGAGCGAGCTATTTTAGTCTACTGTATCATGAAAGGGCTCCCAATTAATATTAGGACAATCATTTCTAGCTCCATCAGGTCTGCCATTGACAAGACCAATGTAGGTTTTCCTCACCCTACCCTCATCACAGAGCTGTGCTGGAGAGCCAAGGTCGTTTGGGAGAAGAGTGAGCCCCTATTGAAGATGATGGATCATATTGCGGTGAAGATGTTCACTTCTACGTCTGCCAAGAGGCGTTGGGCCTCTACCAAGTCACCCCCACCAGTTACTAATCCGGCTAGCTCTACACCTGCCCCCACACCTCCTTCTGATGCACCACCATCCTCTTCAGTTGTTACTGTGCCCTCCCCTACTAAGCACACCATGATGCATCGGATGGCGTATCTCACTCAGTGGCTATACTGCAAGGACCCGAGCATAGCCCAGGCTTATCCTCCTCTTTCTTGCTACCTACCCTACTTGGCAATGATCTGTTGCGCACCACCAGCGCACCCGACTCCACCAGAAGGCGACGATGCGGATGATGATGACGATGATGATGGCGGTGATATTAATGATATTATTACCGAGGAAGAAGTCTTTGGAGATGACCTCTGAGCCTTGGTTGCCTTTATTTCTTTTTGTTGTCTTTTGTTGCTTTTGAAACTTCATTTTTATACTTATGGATAGTTATTTTGATGATGCATTACTCTATATAACTAGTATTACCTGTGCACTGAATGTTTATGCTTTCCCGACTAATTTTTTTAATCTCTGAATGCATGTCATGCTGTGTCTTTTCCACGTATGCTAATCAATGTGGTCTTGAGGACAAGGCACCATTCAAGTTTGGTGGTATGTGCTTAACGCCTCAACACACATCAAACAGGGTCAGTTTTTGTTTTGTTTTGTCAATTTTACAGTATTTTCATCTGTGTTTTGCATATGTTAGACGCATCTTAGGAAAGCATTTAGGGTAGATTGTCTTGCCACTTAAAAAAAAATTTACTGAGTAACCTATGGAATTGAAAATTCTTCTAGTGTGATGAGAAAAAAGACCTAGGGTACTTTCAAACAGTTTTTGTGCTTGGTTTGTCTGAAATTTGACCTCAACAGATCTCTATAGTCTTAGGTAGATTAAGAATCCGAAAATTGGGGAAAGTGAGGAGTAGAAACCAAACCACAAGTGGAGAGAATTTCTCACAAACTCTTAAAATAATCAAATATGTCTTGAGCACTGCTTAGGAATGACTATAGGAGGAAAATAACGTAGGTCATCATTGTTTGAGTCATAGCCTAAAGGCCGGTCTTAGCATTTATAATCCTTTGTAGCCAATTTTGAGCCTTATAGTTTGTTTTCTTGTTATTAACCTAAACATTATATATATAAACACTCGATCCTTATATGAATATCTCAGTTGGACCTATGTGTGTGCACTGATGGTGTTAATACCGCCTATTTTGATTATGCGAAAGAAGAAGGGGGTGCTAACATTGAAATACATGTGTTTGTAGTTTTTGTTTATGTTTTTGATTTTGTTTAGTAAAAAAAAAGAGTTATATTAATTCCTTTAGTATCTCAGTATTGTCGATGATAGTTGAACTTTCTACTTTTGTATGAGTGTACAAGTGAGTAGAATTTGGAGTGCATGTGATGAAATAAGTTAGGGGGAGCTATGAAGACAAGGTTGTGAGCATGAACGAGAAATACAAAGGCTTGAAAAGAAAGGATCAAGCTATATTGAAAAAAAAAAAAACAAACAAAATAGGTTGTTATTATTGCTATGAGTGTACACTTGAGTTAGACTTAAATTCCTATTACACTTGTACCTTGAGCCAGACCACGTTACAACCTAAAAGAAAGACTACTGATCCTAACTATAGTTTGACTTAAGTAGAAGATAGATAGAGGAAAGAATTGGGAGGGTCTGTGTACTTAGGTATTACAAAATGATCTCTGTGAGTGGGATGGTGCATGCAAATCACCTACAAAGTCTAAGAGGATTGAAATACTAATAGATGAAAGGGTGATGTTGAGAAAGAATAGAGGATGAACTAAAAATCTAGACAACCTGAATGGCCCTAAGGAAATGTTAATGAGTCATAAACTATAGGAATGGAAGATTGAGGTTACAATGATGAGTGAAAAAGAATTTAATTTTATATGGTACGGGTGTGTCGGTTTTGAAGTTGAGTCATTATTCAGGGACGAATAATAGTTTAAGTTTGGGGGTATTTGTTAGTTGCACAACAAACTAACAATAGTATAGGTGATTTATAGCATTTTATAGTAAATAGAGGGAGAATTAGGTGAAGAATTGCATAATTAGTAGCATGCGCATGTAGTTTAGGGATTTGCATTGTTTTATTTCATTGTAGGCTTTGTTTTAAAGATTTGAAGTTCTTTTATGAGAAAATGATGTCTGGGAAAGGAAATTTAGTGTATTGAAGGTTCAAATTGAAGTAAAAAGGGAAATTGCATCACATGAAGGCAAAAAGAGGAAGAAAGCATCAAGAGACCGCGGTCGAATAACCAAAGATCGCGGTAGCCGCAGAAAAACAAAGACGTGGCTAAAGCTCACTGGTTACCGAGGTCGGTCAATCAATAACTGCGGTAACCAGAATGTGGATCATGAACAACAATGTTGGACCGCGGTGGACAAAACGAGAAAATTCCAATTTTTATTGAAGAACAATACTAACCGCGGTCAGTGATCGCAGTCACATGATTAATTATCAGGATTTTCATATTTTTAGGGTTTTTTTAATGTGAGACTATAAGTATGAGAGGTTATTAGAGCCAAAACAAACTTAATTCGGAAAGGATCACTTGTAACGGATGAAAAAGGCAAAAACAAGGGTTTTAAGTAGGGATTGAAGATTCTTATCAAATTTTGAGTATGATTAATTTTGTTTATCATTATTTAATGTTTTTTTATTAATTTCATGTCAAGCTAGTTAGTTTTCTTTGTCTAGGATGGATGTCCAATGTATGAACTGTGATCTTTTGTCAATGCTATTGATTTAGAAAATCTATTTTATGTTGTGTATGCTTAATGCTTTGTGTTTACTGGTCATGGACATGACGAGCCCAAGGCATTAGACTAACTCGGGAAAGAGGTCTAATGGGTGGTTATCACAATATAGACTTTGAACAGTTGATTGATCGGAGGGTTGTCAGCTTATCTAGGGAGTTGCACAGGACTCTTGATTGCATAACATTAGGTTGTTGATTAAACACTTCGGGAGAGGGCATTATAAGGCAACGCTAATAGATATTGGAGCGCTTCGGGAGAGGGTTTCAATTACCAGTGCTCATAGTGTAGATATTTATTTTAGATAGTTTTCTAATTACAAAATTATCACTTTTACTAGGATAAATTTTAGTTTAGAATTTGATACACTCATGTCAATTGGAGTCTTGATAAAATGAAAATCAGTGTTAAATTGGGCTTTAAGGTATTTTATTAATTCGATTTGTCCCTGAGGACGATATCTGGTCTCACCGATTAATACTAGTGCGAACCTGTACACTTGCAGGGCTAGCAACAATTAGCAATGGAAGAAGGTTTCACAATCTCTTGACATATTTTAAGAATCTTGTTCATAACCTTAAAGGAAGGATGGTTTAACATTATATGTCATAGAGTTAAAGCAGCTTTATTCGAAAGAGTAGCAAGACTTATTGAAATATATTTTGAAGAAAAAGTAAAAGAACATTAATGGAGACCATATTGATGAGGTCCTTTAAGCAATACTTGACATGTTTGAGGATCCTTCACTATCTAGCAATTAGAGTGAAATTTCACACAAAGATCATTATCAGATGTAAGTCTTGAAACACTAATTAAGTTTTTCTGTATATCAAGCACACGAAACTTAAGTAAATCGAACAAATAAAGATCAAATATGAGAAATAGTTAGTTTTGAGCCATTACTAACAACTAGAGTTGATTCACCTTCATATTCAAACACATATTATAATTTTGATTGATCACGTTTAAATGATGAGTAGCACCCATATTTATTATTACAACAAGTGTTCTAGTTTGTGATGAAGATGTAACATTGGTATGCACCATGTAACTCATATTAGTTTTATAATAACAAACAACTATTATATGACCATAATTGCCACAAATCTAAGAAGTAGGCTTGTTATTATTTGATCTACCACCTTGTTGACCATGTCCTCAACCTCCTTTCTTTGAATCTTGAGCTCCCCTACTAGTCGTGCTTGGATACTTGCTAGTAGATGACCTTATGTAACCAAAATTGTTACCGCTAGATTATATGTAAGATATGTAAAGACAAAGTTGATGGAAAGATTACTAAGATGATTTGATTCATCTAACAATGAATCAGAACTCAAGAAGGTGGAGTGTAGTTCAGTTTAAGATAACTGTCCTTTTTATATATTGTATGAATATTATAGTAAGCAGATATTTAGTCCCTAAACCTACAAGTGTACATGACACCAAATCATCAACAAGAAAGGGTTGTCCTATAGCTATTAGGCTATCAGATAACTCCATCTTGTTTAGGTATTGGAGTGTTATCATTGATTCCTTTCTTGTAGTTTGAATGCTTGTCCTTCAAATCTTAATCTATGCAATGTTGTGTGCATCACACAATCGATTACTTTCCATGCTTCATATGAGTTACTTACTAACTTTTATGATTTGAGCTATGATGGATTATGTAAGAGAATTGAGCATCCGGCCTAGGAGAAGTTGATCTTGACCTAACTACACCTCATATTCAAGATTGAAATGTGCTTCTTAATTTCCTACATAATCATCCTAGATGAAAAGTGCATGGTCTCTAATATGAATCCTTCATGCTTATGTCCTCTAGTGATTAGTGAGATTGTAACACCCCAGTTCTCAATCCTTCTTTTCTGTCACGCATGGAGAGATGCGTCATTAAATATCAACACACATGTCATTAAACATTATCTGGACATACTAGAACTCATATAAATCATTAAACTCTTGAACTCACCAAGAAGTAACACATGAAAATTATACAATGATTATCAACAGTTAAATTATTATCTTCTACATTTAAAATATAAATAAATGTGGAACGAGTTTCCAATTGAAATCTCTGAACATGGCCTATGTGGCCAAAGTCTAAACCATAAAAACAATTAATAATTTAAAACTAGTTTGGAGGGTCATATGCCCAGTTTAAACCAACTACACAACAAAAAGAACTATGATAACAACCTTGATAGTAAGGTTTGTAGTTACTATAGTACTCCGCAGTACTATCAACACGAACCGCTTCAAAGATCACCTGAAATGGAAGGGTAGGGTGAACTCAGGAGCCCAATGGATCATACACAGTACATCCATAATATCATTCAAGTAAAAATATCAAACACGCAAATACTTGACATACATTAAGTGTTTTCAATTGTTTATCAGTTGTTAATTTGAATTAAAAGGCTTAACCTCGATGTTATCTTATCATTATCGTATCAAAGGAGATAAGAAAAATGCACTATATGCCAGATTCCAATGGGACAAGGCGCATACCCATTACCCAACCCAGGAACTAGGATCACACTCATCGCTCCATCACCAAAGAACTAGGGCATACGCACCGTTCTATCATAGGGAATTAGGGGCTAATCCATCATTCCATCTACGAGAACACTCATAGTAATCTCCAGTAGACCACTGCATTTGTACGTGGTTCAAATCTTAAGTTATCTTCGATTAAAATCATACAGTCAATCATTATATTATAGTAAGCATGAAAAATAGAGCATGTAATATCATTCAAATAAATTGAACATGTTAATCATTTCATATCTTATAACATAAAAACATGTGAATAGCCAGCATGGATACATACATCATGTTATACATCATTCATACTAATACAAAAACCCATGGCATCCAATCAACGTCAAAACGTACCCTAGAATGCTTCTAGGCATTTAGAATAAAGTAAACACACATCATGTTTAACATTTAAACTCAAATAAGATTAGGGAGCAGGATAATCACTTTCACCTATTATTTTGCTCCTTGTGTGCTAGTTCTACCTTGATGGTTCGAAATCCTTGACCTTAAGAATTATATAACATTTTTCAACATTTATTATATTTTTAATATTCAAGATTCCAAACCTAATGACTTTTAGTATCTATTTAAAATTCCGTGCACAGAAAGTCTGATAAACGAATTGTTTATCATGTTAACACGGTAACACAAGGTTATTCTCACAATGTGCTATATGCAGTGCCATGATAATCACAAGGTATTTTGAGAATTGCATTCCAGACGCGTTTCATGTTTCCCTCGTAACCAAAACTTCAATATACCAAGTTCATAATTTAAAGAAAACATTTTTAATGGTTGAGAGTGTTTTACACCTCCTTGTTGATCATTCCTCCTTTGATAGCCCTTTTCTAACACTTTTTCGCTCTTTTTGTGTATTTTTATACCAAGAAGAACGATTATCATTAAAAAGATGTTAATCAGTAATTGTTTTTGAACAAATGGTGTCCTATTGTTCTTCGCTGGGTTCTAACATCAAAATATGAAACATAACAAACAATACATTATACATCTTGTTTGGTATCCCTTTCGTTTGCCTCATAATAGTGTTGTGAATAGCCTTAAATTTTGTCCCATCACAAAAGTTTACATGGGCGTTAGAAGGCCTTTCATCTACTATAATCATAAACAGACATAATTTAGAACTGATAGGGTGGTTTAAGAGTCACTTCTTACTTTGTAACGAATCCTAGAATAGATCTGAGGTTCTAAACCTCGATTTTCGTTGTTATCTTTGTGCAGTCCTCTGCCTTGTACCTTAGTTTGAGTGATGATCAAGGAATGAAAGAGAATGAGTTAGCGACTATCTCAGGACGTGGGAGAGGTGAAGAGCTTGCTCACAGCGGCTAGGGTTTCTTAGGATTCTATGAGCATGATCAGCACTACAAAATGAACAATGAGCTAGTGAACAATGAGAATTGGGTTCATGTGCGCATTATAATATATTCGAGTTAAAAGATTAGGTTTTGTGCACAAACAAGCCGATACCCTAACTTCCATTTCCGATTTTCAGTCGCAAGACCATAGTCATTGCTAAGAGGACTATGGTTTTAGGGGTGCCCTAATTACAGGACCACAGTTGCACGTCCCAAATTTTCCTTGTCGCAAGATCACGGTCCTCTGTCCAAGGATCGCGGTCCTCACAGATCAATTTTTCTAAGTTCTTGAATCACAAGGACCATTGTCCTCTCTCAAGGACCGTGGCCCTGCAATTGGGCTCCTCCAATCGCAAGACCGTAGTCCTTAAAATGAGAATTGCGGTCCTTGCGCAGACCCCTTTTTTTCATTTGTTCATTTATTTTGCATTTGTTTTCTCTAAGTCTAGGTGATTACAGAGATCATAGATTTTCATAATAGGAATTTCTCTTTATCCAATTTAATAAGCATTGGTTGGCCTAATATCCGTCAAAAACTACTTTATGATGGATCAATTGAGCTACGCTGTGAACTAACGTTGAAGATGATGTTTTCATTAGCATTTGCTAGATGGCTTTGATTGCTATTAAAATGACCAACTGATTCCACAAATCAATATATTTACTATAGGTGTCATTATTTTTTTTCATCACCTTTCTAATCCCTTTATCATAATTATAATAGTTTATACTACTATCTAATTTTCTCTATTTCAACGCACTAACCAAGCTAATCCTCTGTTATATATCTTCACAATACACATGATTGATTACACTTCTCACAAAGATACAGAGTTTGTATCTTTTAATTCTTGTAGGGTATGACAACAAACACCTTCGGATGTCATTGGCTGATATTAAAATCTACCTTATGAATATGCAAGCAACAATTTGTTAGCCATCATATTTGGTTTCATCACTATGATCTTGTTAAACAAACACTTCTTAAAGAGCCAATTAAAAAAAAAAAAAAATGTTGCCCACTATTATCACATTAGATTATCACATATGTATACAGAAAAAATAGTCTGAACTAAAAATCCTAGATATAAATGGCCCACCAACTAATAGGTCTAGCAAGTACAAAACAACCCCTTACCTCCTGTCTCTAATTTGTTACTATTGATTGTCCAAAAGATAGAATGATTTTATAATAAAAGGGTTTCTTTAGTTCTACTTACTTCTCTTTTGTAAATGGCTATACAAAAATATCATTCCATTTTTCTGATATGTTAGAAGGAATTAATTACTAATCTCCTTATTTTTGGATTGCATTTAAAACATTTGAAATAGGATCTGTTGTTATTTTCTTCTACTTACAAAATAATTCTAAACAGGAAGAGAATAAATAAAATATATGTATCTAAATTTCTTTATTATATAGTAACAGCACTATTTTCTCTTTTAATAAATATATAGATCATATATGATTCATGAATTTGGAATTGATATTTGAGGTCGAGTAAAGAGTTTTTGTTTGAAAATTTTGAAAACAGAACAAGATTTTTAAATTTTCTTGGAATCATAATAAAAATATATATATATAGATTCGCCAATTTATTCCAACACATTGATTTAATTAGTTGTAGTATAAATAAATAATTCAATCTGCTAATTTTATTTCGTCACTTAAAAATAAAAAAAAATAAAATAAAAAATAAAATAAGAAAGAAAGAAAAAATAGCTTTTTGTTATTTATTTGGTTTTAAAGAGAAGCATGGATGGCCAAACGTTGCAGATAAACAAGGGAAGAGGTGGCGGACACGCGTCGCCTGCAGATTCGTCCATCGTAGTCTGCACTGTCGCGATGAAATGAAGACAACTACCTTCGGTTGAGCTGAGCGATGGCTAGCAATAGCAAACACACGCCCACGCAATAATTTCAAAGAAGAAGAAGAAGAAAGGACCCAATTCGAGAAGAAAATGTCTGCAACAGCTTCTTTATGTTCATCAACCACAGTTCCATACCAAATCAATGGATTTGCCAATGGTCTTAAGCTTCCAAGACCTTCGTTCTCTCCACCAACTTTTTTCCCTTTACCAAGGTTCATTTTTTTTCTGATCTCTTCTTTTCCTATTTAATGGCAATATTCATGTTTTTTGATGTTTCTAGGGGGCACCCATTAGAAGATTTCTGATGGGTCTTGAGTCTTATTTGGCTTTATATGCTGGGAAACTTGGCTGTAGTCTATGGTAGTATCATATTTCTTGGATATGGATGAAGCCGGTTTGTACTGAGCGTCTTTGATGTAAATTGGAGGGTTGTTCATCTATGTATGACTTCGGTTCCGAATTGTGTTTAATGCGTTTGTTATTATGACTGATTGAGTTTTGATTTCTACCCGAAAAATTGTTTGAGCAATGAGTTAAGCGAAATATCTGTTGTCTTTCACTTCATCGAGTTCCAATTCAAGCATTATTCAGCAGGAAAATGAGTCATTTGCCTTAAGTTTTACACCATTCCAATAGGGTAATAC
>JAJIYU010021123.1:0-10166 GCA_030144865.1 Tinospora cordifolia | reverse complement strand
ACACAAATGAGGGTTGACCTGGTATCTGAAAGACTACTCTTTTAGAAAAGCAGTCAACACATGCATGATAGGCCGCCAACCAATCCATACCTAAAATAGCATCAAATTCTAGAAATTCTAAAACTCTGAAACACAGAATCATTTCATGATTGTCATATTTCACCACACAATTTTCACACACCATATTTGGATATATTCTTTCCCCAGCAGTTGTGCTCAAAATCAGAGGTGTGCTAGTCTTATGTATGTGTTGATAGATGCTGGATCGACTTTATCTTTTATTGCTGGTCATATGGTAGATAGACTGCATTATAATACTTCTTTATGTGATAATCCTATGAGACTAAGCCATGAGAAGTATCAACCTTTTCCAATATAATAATCCTCGAAATGAGTCGAAAAATGGAGAAAATCAGAGTTGTAATCTACTTTTGTTGAGGCCAAACAAGAAGTGAGACTGACTCTAGATCTGGAAGGATAAGGAAATGCATAATTTTTTTTTTCTTTTAAAAGTGAGATGCATAATTATTTTAAATGGAAGGATAAGGAGGTACATGATTGTTTTAAATTGGCCTGAGCACTTTGTTAAATGCATTTATATATTTTGTAAATGAGTATGCTGAATTTGAATGTTTTATTTGATTTGAGAATTTGCATGTTTCTTTAAATGCATCTAAATGCCTTAGATAAAGAATATTCATTGGGCATGTTATGGCTCACTTAATTTTAACATTTCAGGAATAGATAAGAAAGGGAAGAAACCAGCACAAGAAGGATAGTTGACTCTTCAGTCACTGCTAGGCGCGTAGGTTTGAGTATTTTGCGTGGGTTGTACTTTTGTATAACTATAATTATCACTGTATATGTAATATCATTAAAGGAATTTGGACATGGTTACACTAGTTAAGAGTGAATCTTTATAAGTAAGAATTACGAGGTATGGTTGATGAAAACTTGTGGTTTAATATTACTTGTTGTAAATTGTAGATTGATAATGTATTTATTAGGTGATAAATTTTTTGGGATACGTCAAAATTTTAGAGGAGACTCTGTCAAAATTTTTGTAGGGATATTGAGTAGGATTAACTGTGAGAGGCTGACATAGTATTGTATACGTAGACTTAACGTATATGGTATTACGTGCCGGTCGTGACGTCACTTCTATGAAGTTGGTTGCGACAATATTGGTATCAAAGCCTAAAATTTTAAAAAGCTTTAAAAGATAAAAGTCTTATATGATGTTACATTTGCTTATATGGGTATTTATATTGATAGCTAATTTAGGCTAATAAATACCATGGATTTGATCTTGATGAAGTTTTATTTGCTTGTAAATTTCTGTAGGGATATTGAGTAGGATTAACTGTGAGAGGCTGACATAGTATTGTATATGTAGATGTAACGTATATGGTGTTATGTGCCAGTCGTGACGTTACTTCTATGAAGTGGGTCGCGACAAAAACAATAGTTGAAGAAAGATTCTTTCATTTGAAATTAAGAAGTAAATGCAGCCTTCTGCAAACTCAGAGAGGCAATGACTACATTGGCCAGTTTTGGGTCTCTCAGATTTCAAAAAACCATTTGTTCTAGAGACAAATGCCTCAGAGACTGGTGTAGGAGCAATGCTGATGCAGAAAAAACATCCCATAGCATTTTTTTCAGCCAGGTATTATTCCCAAGAAACAGAGCCAAATTGGTGTATGAACACAAATTGATGGCTAAGCCCTTGTTGTGCAAAAATGGTGGCACTCCTTGTTATTCAACTAAATTATCAAAAGTGGCTATCGAAGCTTATGGTATTTGACTCTGATATACACTGAAAGTCTAAAAGCCCGCGCATGATAATAGTGTAGCCAATGCCTTTTAACGCATTTATGAAACAGGCCCCACATCACTTGCAACCATCACAATTTCACATGTTATGGATGTGGCAAAAGTCATCGAAAAAGTGGCAGATGATGAACACTTGCAGCAATATATTAGACTTGCAAGGGGGGAGTAATCAGTGGCTGCATTATTCCATGAAGCAAGGGTTTCCATTTAAGGGGCAACTTGTATTATCAAGGAACTCATCACTGATTTGTTCACTATTTCAAGAATAAAACAGTAGCGCAACAGGTGGTCACTTTGGATTTGTGCGAACCTACAAACAAATGGCTCAAGACTTGTATTGGGTGGGGATTAAAGCACAAGTGAAAAAGGTTGTCACACATTGTCACACTTGCCCCAGCGCAACAAATACCAAGCCTTCCAACCTCCTAGCCTCCTACAACCATTACCAATTCCAAATCAAGTTTGGAACGACCTCATGATGGATTTCATTGAAGGATTACCCACTTCAGGTGGATTTGACACTATATTAGTAGTAGTGAACAGGTTAAGAAAAAGTGCATATTTTCTTCCTCTAAAGCATCCTTTCATAGTTCAACTGGTGGCCTTTGTCTTCATTAAGGAGGTAGTTCACTTGCATGGGATGTCGTATTCAATCAAGTCTAATAGAGATGAGATCATTCTCAGTCATTTTTGGACCAAGCTTTTCAAGTTACATGGCACCTCATTGAATCATAGCACGATATATCACCCTCAATCAGACAGACAATCCAAGGTATATAACTATTGTTTAGAAACCTATCTTTGTTGCTTTATGTATGACGAGCCCCGCCAATGGAGCAAATGGCTACCTTGGGTTGAAAATTGATACAATACCAAATTTCATGCTTCGACCAACATGACTCCCTTTAGAGCAATATAAGGTTGTGATCCCTTTGACCAACAAGACTCCCTTTAGGGCAGTATACAGTCATGATCCCCCACCTCTCCTATAATTCGACTCACAACCAACTAGTGTGGCCACTTTGGAGCAATAGTTGCAAGATTGTATTGCCATTTTATCAAAACTCAAATACCACCTCTCACGTGTACAACAGAAGATGAAAGTCATAACTAATAATAAAAGGTGTAAGGAAACTCTTGAGGTGGATGACATGGTATACTTGAAATTTTGGCCCTACCGTCTACATTCACTAGCCCACAAACTAAATGAGAATCTTTATCCCCGTTTCTTTGGATCCCAAAGGGTTGGAGAAAATAGGTGTTATGGCTTACAAATTAGAGGTCCCTGTATCAGTAAAAATACACCCCACCTTCCATGCGTTACAGCTGAAACGTGCCTTGGACAGCGATGCACTAGTCCAACCACTACCTCCCATTTTAGATCACAATATGGGATGGGTTGTGGAGCAAGAAGAAGTATTGGGAACTCGATGCCTCAAGAGTACAACTGAGCTCTAGATCAAATGGAAGGATTTGACTGATTTTGAATCTACATGGGAACCACCACACACTATCACCAATCAATTTCCTTCTTTCCACCTTGGGGACAAGGTGTCTCTCATAGCAGAGGTTAATGTTAGGCCCCCATTTACCATGACTTATGCCTGAAGAAACAAAAGGAAACAAGACAAGTGGCAACAACAAGGAAGTTTTAGCATAAGTGGTCCAAACTTGGAGGATGCTCAGGCAATTTCTACAGTGGCTGCTAAGAACGTGGAAAGGGCAGCAACGATTATGAGCAGCTGAGCATGATAAGGACAGTTAGCTAGCTGGTTGTTTCTTTTCCTTTTTTTTTAGTAGGAATACCTCTTCGTCTTTTTTTTTCATGTAGAGAAGAATACTTGTAAGGAGAGACTAGCCATCTCAAAAGGCTAGAGTTTTTCTCATCTTAAATTTCTCAATAAGAGAAAGGCGAGAATTCAATTCTCTTCCTCACTATCTGTTTCCTTCTCCCAACCGTTGCTGCACTTGAAAATTTGGGTTTCTATCATATTACAAGAACAAAGGTGAAGAAAGAAAGTAGTTTTGGTTGGCTGACTGTCTAGTTCGAAAGGAATAGAAGAAGAGTATTCTGAAGCTACTCAACCGTCCATATAATAAAGCTTAAGCCTCTATGTTGTTGACTTCAAAAAAAAAATGTGTCCAACTGTTCCCTTTCAGTGTTGCTTATTGATTCTTTTAGCCATTTCTCCTCTTGAATTCAGTGCTTCATCTTGAGGACCTTTTGTACCAATCTATTACATTGAATCGAATTTTGGTTTGCTTCGCATTTAAAAAAAAAAAAAAAAAAAAAGAGTTAATGTACCTAATCCTAATTCATAGTTATTCCCACCATCAACTTAACCCATGATACAGAGTTAAGTGGAGAAAGCGATTCATTAGGTCAAGCATAAATGATACGCAAATTGTGCTGCTGAAAAGAGTTCTAACTCTTTTTTTTTAAAAAGAAGTTAATCTTTCAAAAGGTATTAAATTTCAAATTAGGTACTGACAACAGAGTTGCCAAATTTGACCATACCCATTTAATTGCTCTTTCAATTGAAGCGCGTAGAAACTGCAAGAGCCAATGTGGCATGTGCTTAGAACCTTATGGTTTAAAGAATTCATATTTTTAGTTTCAAAACCACTGGGATGAGGCCTTGGGGCCTATTACTGTATGCAAATTTGACCAAACCCACTCAATTGCTCTTCCAATTAAAGAGTTTAGAAACTACACCGAGAGCTAGTGTGGCATCATTTGGAAAAAGAACTAAGCTTACTCGGTTGTGAAGATTTATACAGAAATAACATTTTACTATTCAAGTACCAAAA
The DNA here is from genome assembly GCA_030144865.1 of Tinospora cordifolia. NCBI lineage: Eukaryota > Viridiplantae > Streptophyta > Magnoliopsida > Ranunculales > Menispermaceae > Tinospora > Tinospora cordifolia. The sequence goes on along the minus strand of JAJIYU010021123.1, from coordinate 5,522 downwards.
AAATTCTAGGCTAATATGCTAATCACGTTGCTTTTTTTTTCCTTTTCAAGCAGATTTACTGAGCATCAACACAACCTAAGCACCTACATTTGCACATAACAACAACAACAACAACAACATAAAGCAGTCTTTCAAGTATTCTCAATTAAAACAACTAAACAAGCTAAGCAAAAGAACTCTTACCTCTCGTAGCAACAGCCATCTCCCTTTTGCTCGACCTGAGCGCATCTGCACCCGCAAATAAATTTATTTCTTCAAATGTTCACCAATAACATTAAAAACAAAGATCATAACCAAAATCATATCTGAAAACCGAACCAATGTGACCTAGTCAATCGCAAAAAGCAAAAAAAAAAAAAAAAAAAAAAAAAAGAAAAAGAAAAAGAAAACCTAATAACGCCATACCCTTAGGAGAGGTTTTCTTCTTGAAAATATTCATCGTAATCTCTCCCACAAACAAACCCTAATTCCTGTGAGATTAAAACCCAAAAGGTTTCTAGGGTTTTATAATCAGATCGAAAAGCGGCACTTTCAAACAGCGTTTCTTACTGAAGAAGAGAAGAGAAGAGAGAGAGAGAGAGAGAGAGAGAGAGAGTGCGAGGCTTTTTCACTGATCCAACGGTAAGTATGGGAGGAAGAACGCTCCGATTCTCTGCATTAACAAACTCTTGCTGAAGCTGATGTTCCTGTCTCTTAGAACCCCACACGTAGATGTGAATTATTTTGTATGACGTGTTTAAGCGAGATTAGTGGTACAGGGAGGCTCAGGGGACAGATGAACTAGTTGCCCGTAATAGCCGTTGTAGATCAATTATTTAAATGTCCCCCACTTTTGGATTCGTAGAAAAGGGACTTGAAAGCACAATTGCATCCAACGGTACACAAGTTAAATTACCAATTAAATATCCACAACTTTTGTTATTTTATTTATTTTTGCAGGAAACAGTATTTTAGAAAACGCCATATTTCGGAATATAAGGTTGAATCAAAAAACAGTTTCTAAAGATTTCACAACAATCTAACTAAACATTTATTTTTCTGCAAATCTTTTTAAGAAATACAATTTTTTGTAAATTCTGTTCTTAATATTGTTTTAGATTATGCGTGTGTATGTGTTTTTTTAAATATATTATCTTCAAATTGGACTTCAAACATCTATCAAACATTTTTTATTTATGCCCTCCATCTTATAATGTTTTTTTTTTCGCTCGCTGTCCTATCTTCTAACCAAAGCCTTGTCAATAATTAAATTCATACCATTAAAAAAATAATCTAATTTCACATCTGTACAATTAATTTTTGTTTCGCAATTTTTTAAATATAACACCAACAGTTTTTTATATATAAATGAATAAAGATCTTGTTCATAGGATTTTAAAATCAATGAGATGAAAGTAAACAAATGAGCTCGACTCTATTTTGTCAGACTCCTTCTTACCAACTTCCTCTCATTTGTTTTTCTTTTTTTTTTTTTTAATCTGAATTAGGTCATCACTTCATTGGCAAATAGCATTCTTTGAGCATGTGCTAATGAAAATATTTTCCTTTCCTAGGAAGAACTTTTTCTTTGATAATTTATTTATTTATTTTTAATACTTATAGCATAAGGATATCAAGATTCACATAACAATAATATTTCCATAACAAAAATAAGTAGACCAAAATAGTTCACATTGAACGTTGTTACACCGTTTGTGAGTTTGATCTTAGACAGACATCAAAATAGTTCAGATGTGTAACACTAAATTGTCTAATGATTCTATATAATATAATTGCATAAAACAAATCCAGTAACAACAACACAATTAACATTTTGTAAAAAAAAATAATATCTACATATTTTCTTTTCTTAAGAAGAAAAGCCACAAGTTACTCTCTTTAAGTTCAAGTTCTAATAATATCTAGCACATATATCAAATGTTAACACCCAAAAAAAAAAAAAGACACATAAATATAATATATAATATGCATCACAACAACAACAACGACAACAATCTCTTCTTGTACATGATTATTTATTATCTAATAATTTATCATTGTGGGAAAACCCATTACAGGCAATTGGTTTCCTGATGAGCTGCATTCACCAAAACTAGATGTAAGTGACAAATTCTCCTTTCTTTTGTCTTCCAACTTGGTAAGGTGTTCAAGAACCAGTTTCATCACCTTGCTGTCGCAGCCCAACGGGTCTATTGCATCAAACTGAGGCATTGAAGCCATTTTTAGCCCACCCCACAAGCCATTCAAATTGCCCGGATGATCTGTCGTTGCAGGGATGATTTGGTGCGGTGAGGCCGTTGGGATGGAGAAGCAGGGCACTTGCGTAAGACCGTTGGGATTATTTGGTGTTGGGTCAAAAGTGATGTAATTGGGAGAGTCATTTGATGTTAACGGTGGAAGAGACGGAGAAGAGGATGGATCTTTGTCGCAGTAGTAATTTTCCTGACCTAGATTCATAGATTTGATTGAAATCTTCTTGTTCTTGCTTTTGCAGAACACTCTACACAGGACCCAATCCTCCTGTTCACATCAATTACAGAAGAAGAAGACGAACAAGAAGATTGTTAAAATTAATATCGTAAAGATTATAGACTATGTGTACTATTTTTTTCAGTTAAATTAATAGTTAAAATAAAGTATTTTAAAAGAAAATAATATGTATGTTTATTTATTTTGATGTAAATAAAAGAACAAAGTTAGATCACATATTAAATTATTAATAATCTTCTCCTCTTCACAAAAATTACCAAAAAAAAGAAGAAAAAGAAAAAATTAAAAATTACTTTCATAAAGATTATATATGTAATTGCATGTCATTTTTGTCATTTAATATTAAAATCAAGAATATTTACGTAAATTTATGTATTTATGTTTCTTGATGCAAATAAAAATACAGTTTTTTGATATGATAATGATAATGATAATAATAATAATAATAATAATAATAATAATAATAATAATAATAATTTAATTGTTCAAAATGTTATTATAATTCATTCACAATTGATAAAATACAAATAAGCTTTTTTCACCTATATATGAAATTTCAAATAATCAAAAAATATATTTGTTTTTGTTCTCTCTCTACACATAATTTGGGAGGACTAAGAGACTAAAAGTAAATATAGACCTGTAAGGAGTGCTTTGTAGGTTGGAAGGATCCTTCTATTCTATGTTCATGCATGACCCAATTTGTCTTTCTTCCTTTTGGTGCTCTTCCTTGATAAAAAACTAGGGTTTTCTTCATACCTACTAAGATACCCTTACGGGTGATTCGCTTATCCTTTCCAGTAGCTTTCCAATATCCTGCTTCTGTTGCACGGTTTGTTCTCAATCCTGTTGCATACTTTCTATCAAGTTGGCTATAGAAGTACCATTCCTTTCCCCCAACACTTGCTGCTTCTGCTCCAGATGAAAATTAAATAGAAAAAAAAAATATTTCATGTAATCATACAAAAAAATCTCAAATCTTAATGATTGTGCATGCAAATGAAATATATTGAAAAAAATACATTAGTAATTCGTGATATAGCTAGCTTTATGATCAATAGTGAATACATAAAAAAAAAAGAAAAAAAAATTCTAAAATCTTAATAATTGTGCATACAAGTGATGATATATTTATATATTGAAAAATAATAATATAAGCATAAGAAGAATCGAACCTAAGACTCTTACTTAGAGTGTGTTTTAGTGTGCAGGATAGTATCAGATTATTTTTATAAGATACGACAAAATGAAATTAGATTGGATAGAAAAATGATAAGATATAATAAAAAAATGGGATTAGAAAAAATAGGATAAAACAATCCCACATAAAATTATTTACCCACAAAATAATAACATAAGTTGGTGAGCCCATGATTAATTTTAATCTCATCTCTCAGAAGTTAAACATGAGGGATGAGGGATAAGATAATTTTTAATATAATCTCATCTAATCTCGTGCATCGAATAATTCCTTAAGTTTTGGGAGTCACTTCTTTAACAACTACACTCAATACTATATTATTAGCATCATTGCTACAAATATTAAAATTAAAAATGCATTTTATTTTTCTTAAAAAAGTGACACATCAGGCCATATGTCAAGATTACTAACTAATGTTGAAATAATGTCAATAGTTAATAAAATTAAATGAACAGCACTACACATATTGACTTAGCAATCAAGGTAGGATCATCAAAATTGTTTGAGATTCTTTTAATAGGGAAAACTATGCAAACCAAGAGAGAGAGAGAGAGAGAGAGAGAGAGAGAGAGAGAGAGAGAGAGAGAGAGAGAGAGAGAGAGAGAGAGAGAGAGAGAGAGAGAGAGAGAGAGAACAGCCTTATCTCGTTGACAAATCACATACACAGTTGCCACTACCAGTAAACCCACAACAGGAAAATGTCATCTTTACGATTTAATATTTGATTCTTATATTTCAAAATCATAGATACCAAATAATTCAATTCAACTTCAATATATATATATATATATATAAAGGTACTGGGCAACAGATGGGCATTGATGCCCAACGCGTAACTTTTCTTTCTATAAAGATTCTAAGTGTTTAAGAATTCATTGAAAAATGCAAGTTTGCTTAGCATATATTGACTTAGCATTCATCAGGTCATGAAGTTCACCAATTGTTAACAATTCCCTCTCTAGATCGATCTCTCTCTCTCTCTTCATCTCTCAACTGGATCTAGTAGCTTGGAACTCTGCATCTTTTGGATAGTTATATAGAGAAAATCATGCAACTTATTATGATCTTGGAGATCTCATCACATGCAAAAAAAAAAAAAAAAAAGAGAGAGAGAAAAACACCTATACGATATAAAAAAGATGAGATCATATGTAGTTACTGCATGCCCATGCTTTGATCTTTCATATAAAAGATCAAACAACTCGGATAATGAAAATAAAAATTATCCTTGATGATCATGATAATGGTAATTCTAATACTCAAGATGATGTTCAAACGATGATGATAATAATGATAGAGAATTATATGTACAAACATAGAAACATATATCTATATATACAAAAGCATTTTTTCTATATGAATTTTGCATGCCCATCTTGTGATCTTAGACAAATAATGAAAGTTAACGATTTATAAGTCGACAACGGTGACAACGACGATGATGGATGGGTAAGGCTTACCAGGAAGATCCCAAGGTTCACAATTATTCAAGTCAACTTCCATTAAAAGAGGGAAGCCCTGGGAAGTATAAGTACTACTTCCATTTCCATTCATGCCCATCATCATCACCTTCTTCATCAAGTAATCACACACAAGTTCTTCATCTCTTGGATGAAACCTAAACCCTGGAGGCAATTCTGCCTCCACCATGCTCAACAATCTCATCTTTGTGAGACTAAAATTTGGAAAATGAAAAGATAAAAAAGAAAAATGAATGAATGAGAGAGAGAGAGAGAGAGAGAGAGAGAGAGAGAGAACCCAAAGGAAAAGCCTATCAAGTGGGCAATAAATAGAGAGAATTAGTAGAGGGAGATCAGATGTATATAATACA
>JAJIYU010021122.1:0-10193 GCA_030144865.1 Tinospora cordifolia | reverse complement strand
TCCTGCACTACTTGCATAATATCTGATTTCAGGAAATCCCAATTTTTTTGGTAGAAAAGCATGGTGAAACCGTCCGGACCTGGGGCTTTTTCTCCTTCACAGCTGAATACAACCTCCTTCACTTCCTCCTCCTCAAACGGCTTCTCCAGCCAATTAAAATTTTAAATTGATAACTTTTTTACACGCTCCTTTATTCTTTATCCGCTATTTTAATTTATTTTATATTTAGAATAAAGTAAATATTTAAAAAAATTGAAAGAGCTCGAAAAAGCTTTGTTAAAATATAGAAATGCCACAAAAATTAAGAGCAAGCAGTCAAGAAACATCCATAATGGAGAAAAGAAATTCCACGTCGAGGAGGAAGAGAAGAGAGAAGTCTTTTTTTCCAATCAACTTTTCAAAATAATGGCAACCCCAGGTAATTAAAATACCTTATCTCAGTGGGTTTCATTTCTACCCCCTTCCGTGAGAGTCTTACTTTTCCTTAAAGAACCATCCAATGTTAAAGAAAAGAAACTGAGTGAAACAAAAATGGTAATCTTTCATTTCCCAATCACACCCCCACTAAACCCTCAAAAGAAAATATATGTTTAAAGGAACTAGTTTTTAGATTTCAGAAAATAGGCTCTACTTCAAATTAAAAGAACAGACCGTTTCATCTACTGTGACAATCACAAGTTCAAAGTTCAAACCAAAAATAAAAATATTTCTCCTATGTAACAGCAAGTTTACATACGTTGTCCCTCTCCAAGTCCCACCATAATGGGAGCCTCGTGCAAACATTGCTCTAAAAATAATGAAATTGATCTTTAGTTTACCATTTCTTAAATCTTGATTAAATGATTAAACAATCTCAATTGGCTAACATAACTTTAACTCCTGAAATACTTAGTATTTATCAAGAAATAATGAAAACCTTTTCCACTAACAAGTGTTAGGTTTCAATTTAATATATTTATATTAGTAGACTTGATATCTGAAACAGTTTAAAAATTAAATAAATAAATGGCCCGATTGCATGCCTTGAACACTACAAAAGCTAATTGTTAGCAAATTACCTATGTGATGAACTAATCATTAAAGAATCTTAAGGCTTTCACCAAATAACAGTGGGAAAAGCACAAAAGAAAAGAAGAGGTGGTTCTCTCAACTTAGAAGATTCATTAACAAATTCAAAAGTTAAATGTATGCGCCAACAATATATAAATATATATATATATATATATTGTACACGTACAAAAGAAGAATTTGTTACACACTCCATATGCATCAAACATGGATTGACTTTGCCATAAGACGTGGCCCAATCCATCTTATATTGAAACTTTCACATCTTATGAGTGTACAGTTGTGCCTGTTTTAATATCTTCCTTTAGAATATTTAGATTAACTTCACATCTGAGCAAAACTTAATAAAGTACACGAGTCTTGGGAAAAACAAAATTAAAAGTGGTCACATGAAATTAATGTCTATATCATGTCAACTTTTACTTTAAGCCAATGTACTAGTATCAACATTTCATGCTACTGAAAAGGGTGTGGTTATGAGTTCAAAACCACAAGTTTCAGAATAACACTAAGTAAATTCTCTTAAGAGATACTACAAAGTCGAAAAGAAGAGAATGATGAACAAGTGTCAATCAGCTTGAGCAGGAAACAAGGAACGTAAGAAATTTTTTTAAAGAAGAAAAAGAAAAGGATAACAAGAAAAACAAAAAGATAGAATACAGTCCAAGTACATCAAATCAAATTTGTGGACACTTTTGAGTCCTCATATCTCATAAATTAAAAAATACACAAATCCAGCCTCTAGATATGAACCTATTTCCAACACCCATAACAAGTCTAAGTAACATAGATTAATTCTATACTTAAGGTGCACAAAGTTCATTGCATCCATCTTACAATGACCTTAATGAATAAATAACGGTAGACACAAAAACTAATCCATTTAGGAATTTCAATTAAGACCATAAAGGCTAGTTAACAAAACTATCTACTAGTCTCCATGTATTTATAGATATAAATGCATAAAAGAATATTACATCTAAAAGATTATATGCACACAAATTTATGAATAAAGCAATTAAGAGCAAACTCAAAGTGAGAGGGCATTAGTTGCTGAAAACAGGGTTAAGAACAAGCTTTAAGTGAAGCACAAAAATGGAACGAAAAACCAGTTACATGTTAATCAACAATTCTAAGTTATTCTTCAAATCGTATATATCCCATATTTGGCTATAGAAACAAATTACTCCATAGGATTTTTAGGATTTTCTCATGAAACCTTATTATGCTATTAATAGCACTAATGTCAAATATCTAATAGTTGGCACTCATATTGTTTCATAGGTTTTCATATTCAAACTCGAATTTGAAGTAGGAAACAATAAAACAAGGAAGAATTAAATAATACTGCAATAGATATAATGACTTTACAGCAACTTGTCATCGTTGTTCCAACTTCAAAGCCTAGCATGCAAATAATTTCTTTTGATAGTCTATGCTTTATATTAATTATTATGCATATTTTTTTCTTTTTGCAAATAAAGTAATATATATATATATATAGCAATATTTTCTTCACGTCTAAATGGTTTAAAAACAAAAAGGGGAGAAACCAAGCAAGAAATCAAGGAGCGCAAAAGCACACATCTAAGTCATCATGATTCATCTTACAAATATTTAGGCACATGGTGCCACTTCAAGGCACATAGATACACTCGCCTTGACTACATTGCCAATGATTCATCAGTCCAAATCCCAATTAAATTCACTCAATTGAAAACAACCCCAACTCCTTTTCAAAATGTTGATGATTACTGCGTAGACTAATTAATGTCATAAAGTACATGTTTCTTTGCATGGTATTGTCTATGTATCAAAGTCTAAAAAACAACATAAAATCCACTAACTACCACACCATCATAAATTTGTCCATGTTTTAATATGAGAGGAAGCTTTATTTCAACTTTTTTCATCTTAGAAAAGTCCGACTATTATTTTTCTCTTTTTGGTTTAACGTATGGAGCTTGAAGTATCATTTCATTTGAGCATAAAATGCACATGCTCAAAGCCTCAAACAAGTTGCAAGACTCAAATATTGATTGAATCATTCAAATGCTAAACAACTAGTTGGTTTCTTGTTAAAGAGAGAAACGTATCCTTTTAAGAATGGAAGAATTATATGTATGAAAGAGCAGCACATTAATAGTAAGATATCCATGTAGATAAGCTTGTTCAGGAATGCTAAAATACTTTATAACCCATCCCCTGTTTGCATATTTTCATCTTGCAATTATTGTATAAGCACTGGAACATGTTATTGAACAATTTTTGTGTTTCAACATTCATTATATTGCTTTATAATTTATTGTTAAACAAATATGTATGCCCCATTAAATTGCTAGGTGCATGTTATATTTCATTCTTATTGCAAAGCATGCGTAGGACAGATCAGGGAGTAATTCCAATTTATGCTTATTACATATGATATTGATAATTCCATAAAAGTAGAATCAGGAGTGTGTCCTTTAATTAGGTTTAGTCGGTGTTGAAAGATGCTAGTAAATCAAGTTTTGACATTACCAGAGAGAACGCTGAGCTTCTTGGCACAGACATCTGTCCAAGATATATCTGAGTGCTTAGTCAGATGAGCTGTTCAGCAAAATAAAGCTCAATGCTGATCCCATCAATCTGGGCCTTTGGTTCTTCTAGTTTGGAATCACTTGGTTGGTTGAAATGTTGCCCTAGGTTCACGCACAGAACCTGCACAGATTAGTTTTAGTAATTATGATGGAAAGCATTGTATTACTATTTTTTTAATTTCTTGATTAAGTGTTATATTATTATTCTTTTAATGGTTCTTTTTATTTTTTGTTTCTTTTTTTTTCCTTTCCAACTGAGTCTTTCTTGAGTGTTAAATCGGTCATCTTGAATATTTTTAGACCCCCAACATTCTGAAGAATCTCTGGGACAGCAATTAATTGTCACTTGAGTTACAAGGTTTCTCTTTAATAAAGTAAGAGTTGCATATGAGGCCTTAAAGGATAACTATACAGGAAATGACACAAGGAACATATAGCTTCACAATATATACTTATGCAGTTTCCAAAAGATTCGTAATATAAAGTCACAGACAAATAATTAACTTTCACAAGAACTTAAAAAAAAATATTAACAAATAAATAAGTGGCGGTGATGTAGGAAATTGCAAGAAGTTCCTTAGATAGCAGCAATCATGGCAATGGCACAATAAGGGGGCTTCACAAACACCAGATACTAGGACCGCCCTCTATCAGATTTAGCTCTCTTGGTGCACACAAACAATAAATCCAGCAGTCAAACATAACTATCTGGGGAAAATCTTCAAGAAATCATATAAGTAAGCAACGATGCAAAAATGGTGGTAAGTCAAAGATATCGCTAAACCACCATCACAGTTTTTAACTAGAACAAGACCAGCACCATGACATTGAAGACAAAGCTAACAAGCATCACATTTCACAGTCACCAGCAGTAAAAGCTCCAATAAAAGAACATGGTAAGAAAGCTGACAACAATTAAATTGCATTGTAGGAAACATATAAACCAAAATGAACTTACAGCTCGTTCTTGAGTTCCAGGAGGACCATCAAGAATCTTAATACGAGCCTTCGACTCCTCACACATTTTCTTAATGAACTCTCCTTTGCGCCCAATGATACTGCCAACCTTCTGTACAGGAACTAGCAGTCGAAACACACTTTCCCCAGGCCATCCAGGCCACCTCTTTTCACTGCCCATTGTCCCTGAATTATTTTCAAGCTTATTTTTCTGCTCAGGCTCCTCCAATTCATCAGTTGCGCTAGCCAGACCATTCTCATTCTCGTTATAGTTTTCCTCAGGTGTAGCCATATTGCTGTTCCATTGAAGGCAAAGAAGCACAACTCAATTAATAAAGCTTATAAAATCAATCTGTATAAGAAGCAAACAATAATTCTATTATAATGTACAACTGAAGCATTTAAATTAAAACTTATGAAGCAGCACATGACGTACCCCTAATAGATCTATACCAATATAGGGTAAGAATCGAGAAATACGAGGCATCGCAAAATGTGACAATAAATGAACACGCAAACCCCCAATGTTGCAGTTATTTCTACAATTTCTCTTTAAATCAAACTTCCTTTCCTCCTAAGTCTTGTAACAAGCTTTGAAAAAGAAAATACCAGATGGAAAAACAACAAAAAAGACCCAAAATAACGAAGAAACAACAGAACAAACAACCATAAATCATTGCAGAACAAAGATTCCCTGAAGATGAAAATTAATAAATCAGAAAATTTTTCTCCAAGAGTAAATCCGAGAATCATCCACAACTACACAACCAGTGACGAATTCCAATGAAGAAGAAGAGCAAGCCAAAGAAGAAAGATAAATAAAACTTAAAATCTGAAACTGGCGAGTAGCATTCATTACTTCTAGAACGTAAAGCAGACACCCAAACGAACAGTAAACAAAGCACGAGAATAAGAAAAGGAACCAAAGATTGCAATTACAACGTGAAAAAGAATTTTCTGTACGAACCCTAGAAATGCAAGCGAATTTGCTTACCAGATTAAGGAGAAGAAGATGAAGTCAGTTGACGGCGAGCAAAGACCCCCCTCGAAAAGCGGAAGAACAAACGAGCAGAGTAGAAACTCGAAGAGAGGGAACAGAAGACGAAAAATGAGGCTGTGAATCGCGCGAGGGTTGGGTTTTGTATTTCCAGGGTTTCTGCTTTGAGATATCCGACGCATTCTTATCCAAATGACCATATTAACCTCTAAGATGTACGCCTACTTTGCGGCTTTCACCCGTTAATGGCAAGTCTCTTTTTGTCTTTTCGAATCACCCTGCTCTTTCCTGTTTTTTTTTTTTTTTTTTTTGACAATTTCCTTTTGAGGAGAATCAAAATAGAAGCTATTTGTCTCAAGAGAGAGAAGCCACAGCCAAACTTGGTTAACCGGTGTGCATAGGGTGGTTGCTCAGGCCGTAAGGTTCATATGCGTAAATTTACAAATGCTACTTCCATTGTCAATCCTAAGCGAGTCAGGTCATTTATCACATTCCACAACTATATCATTTAACCTCCAAATTAGTGTCACACCTAAAAAAAAAAAAAGGTTTCTAAGAAGAATTTGAAAGTCAAATACCAATAAAAATAAATAAAAGAAGTGAAGAAGAAACATGCTGAGGTTTAAGAATTACTCAATTGACAACATTAAATCTTAAGCTATAAAAAAAATTAAATACTTCGTTTATCTCTTTTATAACTTATGTCTAAAGTGTTGACATAAGGGTATCCCTTTATGGTTAAACTCATTAAAGGTTTAATATATCATTCATATCATCAACTCATTAAACTCTTACTTATTAGACTCTCACTCACAATGCATCAAGTTTATTAGACTATACTGTATGGGCTTCACAATCACATCAATTCATTAAATACACTAATTATAATATTTTATTTATAAATATACATTTTTTTCAAACTACATATTATTCACATTTTAACTATATATATATATATAATTATTTGAATTTTATATAAAAATTAACATTATTTATAATTATTTATTTAAAATATTAATGTTAAAATTATTTATTTAAAATATTAATGTTTATATATCACTTTTTGTTTTAAATAGTTATTTAAAAAATATTATTAAGATTTTAAAAAAATATATTTATTTTAAAAATTATATATATTAGTTATTTAAAAAACAATTTATTTATATTTATATACTATTTAAAATTAAAATGTATTTATTTTACAAATTTATTTTATTTTTTATCAAAACTTTAATTTTAATTTAACTTAAAATAATTTTCTCATTTGTATTTTATAAATTAATATAAATAAATAAATAATTCACACAAGAGTTAATAATTATGACAAAATAATAATTAATTAAGATAATGTCGTATACATTTATTGTTAACTACAAATTCCTTTACTTTCTTTTTATAATATTACAAATCATACGATGATCTTCAAATAGTTCAAGGGTCATATTACTCATGTCCATCTTCAAATTTTTATGATCAAAAGTGACTTCATATGTATCTCGCATCCTTTGTCTGTTAACTTGTTTCTCTTTTTTCAATTTTATAATTTTTTCCTATCTTTCTTCAAAATTTTCATCAATTGTTGATTTATTTATCTCTTTTGTCTTTTCTTTCTTCTTTGCACATTTTTTATGCTTTGTTGCCTGTTAGCCCATTGGACGAATTTCAACTACGTCATCATCACCCTCTTGACTTATATCTGCATTTGATAAAGACGTATGTGCCCCAAATTCATTAAGACATGTTTTCTTGGTCGATTTGTGTTAATCAGTGCTTGATCTCCATTTGAGATTATCTTTTTAATATCACCCAATCCTCATGGTGGTTGAAATGTTTCTTATGTTATTGATAATATATAGCTTGAGCACGTTCCTTCACTTGGTCATCACTTCAACTACTATGGTACTCTCTTAAAATTTTATTATACACCTATTGAAACTCGTTGACAACAGGAAAAACTCAAAACTAGTGTTGTTTAATCGAATTTAGTTTTTTAGGTGGACCAGACTTGCAATTTGCATTAAAGTACTCTATAATTCGTTTCAAAAACATTTTGTCACTTTGTCCATTATTAACAATACAATCAGTCAAAATAGTTAGCCAAGCATTGACTAGCATACGATCATCTTCCATGCTCCATGGTTGACACTTGTTTGCAGCATCTTCACTCGGGTCCTCTAAAGAAATATGTTTGTCATTCATTGGCTATGTTAAAAAATTGTAGAATTATAGAATCAGATATGGAATCTGTCTCCGTTACATTTTGAGGTTGCGTATAGAAAGACTGATCTACAATTTTGGGCACTTGAGAAATAAACGACCATTCAGGATCAATATTAAAAAAACAAAAGAAATATATTTGATGATGGATAAGGAAGAAAATAAAATTAAAATTGTAGTTGATGTTGCCCCATTACATTGGGGTAAGCTGGATTTAGAGGATGTGGAATATTTAGATAATACAAGTTGGATATAGTTTGTATTTATGGTAAAAAAAAATGGAAGAGTAAAATTGTGTACATTTTGTAAATTGTTGGTGTTTAAATGTGAGGATGATGAAGAATTACTAAATGAATCTATTGTATAATAAAACATAATGAAATATTTATAAATATTGAGAAAGCGAATGATTGGAAGTAGAAAAATATTTTTGAAGAAAGAATGAGTATTGAAAGTTGTTGGTAGTACTAGTAATGTTAGTAGTATTAGAAGTGTTTCATACCACTCTACCCCTTCCACTTAAGTTTTCACTCAGAACAAAGCTGCATCTAAACAATTTTGCAAATGTCTAGATTGCTAAGGCTTCCCAAGCCTCACTATACTTGACTGTCTCATACCAGCCAAGCATAGGGAAACAAGTTCGTCCAAAGCCACCGATCATTCACCAAACATGGCCTGTCATTCTCCGAGTTCAAGATTCCTCTATATCCCTGAATCCTATGCGTCCCATACCACATAGAAACCAAAGATACAGAATCCTACCGATCTCGTGCCCTGACCAAACAAGTGTTCGTTTTTCACACATTTAAAGTCTCTAACTTATGCCCTAAAAGTTTATTCATGATTTACTGTGCCATGCTTGGCAACCCCCAAGTCTCTACTTAAGGTCTCTTCCCTAGACCTAGGTTCTCAAATCCTTGTTGGCATCTCATTTAGACCATAGTGAATTACTAGCCCTCAATTACCACCTCCTTATTCTATCTCATATGAAAATAAGTGTGTTCTTCAACTCTGACTACTCGTATGAGCTGGTGGAACAACCTCCAGATCTGACGGCGAGACCGAAGTCTATTTAGCAACCGTGCTTTCTAGAACGAGATAACTCATCTCCCTTTCAATGTTTAGCTTTACTAGGGACAAGGCTTACCCACTATCAGCTCAACTTGTAATCTTTATATCCAAACAAAACCGTTGAAAACATATATCTTTTTTCGAAAACAATTTTTCAAAATCATTTCAATTTCCAAAACAAGAGGTAGGGCTTCTAAATTAAATTAATAAATAGTTTTACCAAACTAGTCAATTCCTTCTAATTCTTGCCCAAGGCATCTAAAGCCTAGGCTCTGATACCACATTTGTAACACCTCGCCTCCCAAGTCTCATCTTCCACGTCATCTGACGGTTCAACTTTCTTTGATCATAAATCTTGGGATGACCGGGGGACGGGCCCGTGCTACATTTTTTTCTTCTTAGCCCCAAATGCATTAGGGTTCCTGTGTACATTAGTCTATGTACCAAATGACATCATGATAAATAAAATTCTTCATTTATTCATTTGAAAATTTCGAGTACAATAAACCATTACAGCGAAAAATAAATTTAAAACTGGAAATACATGATTTCACTTAGGCCAATGTGCCCTACATTGAAATAAATAAAAACTTTCAGTGGGTAAATCTCTTCGCAAGCTGATTAATTTCCTGTTGTGAAAAATAAGGGGGTGAGCTAAAAAGCCCAGTAAATCATTCCATCTATTTAATCCATTATTCCAACCAGACAATGCAAGCAGATCAAACACTTTCAGAGATTAATTCGATTCAACCAATATATTAATTCAGTCGTAAGTTAGACCGAACGAGAATACTCTCTGTGCTCCAGATCTAGGGAGGGAGATCAATTTTGAAACTCAAACCCATTTCTAGTGGGATCATTTCTGAAACATGTTCCATGCTGGTGTCAGTATTGACAGCCAGTTCCAATTCTACATGGAACACAAAAAGTCCCCGTACCGGTACGTGGTTGAAATTTCATTTAATCTGACTTTTGTGTGCAAGAACAAGATAGATAAATATTTCAATAGAAATTGAACATATTACAGTATAACATAATAAATCAACAAAAACATAAATGTTCGATTTCTGGTGTAGAAGATCGTACGAGATGCAACTACAGAGCATACTCTCTCAAATAGGAAAACGACTTTCGATTTCTGATGTAGAAGATCGTACAAGACGCAACTACAGAGCATACTCTCTTGGTCATGTAACATGATGATTGAAAGAAATAAATGCAAAGAACAAAAATAAAAACATAAAAGAATCAAACTAACCAAACAAGCAAGCATCATCTAAATCAAAATAATAAATTAAAAGAAA
>JAJIYU010021121.1:0-10151 GCA_030144865.1 Tinospora cordifolia | reverse complement strand
TATTCTTCCTATATGGTCGTGGGTGTAATGGTTGCGCGTGCATGATATTTAGCGAGAAGCTTTTCACGTCATCCTTGTACTTTGTCGGTCATTTTTTGATGATAGCAATAATAAGTAGAATAACTATTCCCACACAGCTACTAGGCTACTAGCTAGATGGATCGGCCCATCCATCGAGTTTCTTAACTCTGCTGATTCTCGCGCATCAATTGGAGGACATGTCACTGAAATTGCAAGTGTCTGCCAGCAAAAAAGCCGAATAGAGTAGTTAGAGCAATATCACGAGCCAGAAAGTGCAATAGTCCATAGTCTCAGTGAATTTGGCTGATGTATTTAGGCTCCTCCTCTCTTTTGAATCAAGAAATCGCCCACTATAGTATTTGTTCATTGTTTATGTGGCCAAAAGAAAATGATGTATTTGGTTTGGGGCAAAACCAAGGTCAGAAGTTTTTTTTTTGTTTTCTGTTAGGCAGAGCGCCGAGAGGCAAATGTTTATCCTATTGAATACCCTTTTCTCTGCTAGATTTGCTCTCCGGTGACGGAGAAAGATTCATCCCGATGAGGGAAAAGGTTTTCGAGGTCCAAGGTTGCCCACACAACAGATCCATTGGAGAGACTGAAGTGGATGCTGAGAAGAATGGAAGGAGGTATTGTCAATATCCTTAAATTTGTTAAACTAACAAATGAGGAAGCCGAAATTTCGATTCCACATGAGCTTAAGGAAAGGTGTGTAATACCAACAAGTTGAGTATTCTCAATAAGCTGCTCACATAAAAAAAATACAGCCGTGTAGAGTTGCATGAGAGTTTGCTCTATGCTTGGAAACTCAATACAGGGGTGAGGTTAAAGGAAGTGGAACCTAATATTTTCCAGGTGTTCTTTGAAGATGAGAGGGCAAAGACGTTCATGGTGGAAAACGAACCTTGGTTGTTCGAGAACCATATTGTTCTGGTAAAACTGTGGCTCCCTGGTATGGAGGTGAAAAAGATTGCTTTTGAGACAGCTAAGCTCTGGATATAGTTTCATGGTCTTCCTTTAGATTGTAAGGCTATTAGCCAAGAAGGTGGGAAGGGTCATCAAGGTTGAAGGTAATATTCAACGAGAAAGCATTGAGCAATGTAGGTTCATGCGGGCAAGAGTGGAACTCCAAGTCAACAAGCCTATAGTTCATGGATTCCAAATCAAAGGCCCATCTCATCACGGGGTAACACTTAAATATGAACGTCTCCCGGTGTTATGCCATAGATGTGGATGGATGGACCATGAGGAGGCCTACTGTCAAAACGCCACTCCGGAAGATAAGGATCAATTGGTTTCGATATCTCAGTATGGGGATTGGTTGAGGGCGGTCCCGGGGTCACCGAGAAAGATTAAGGGATATCAGAAACAAAACAAAGGCTCGGAGGATATTAGTTCGACAAATCCCTCAGGCTTGAGGCAGAACGAGATCCCTGAGGAGGTCTCCGGCAAGGCAAAGGGGGGGAAGTCCGACCAGGAGCAAGGGACTAGGGTGGACAACAGTAAGGAGCATCGAGCTCAACGGAAGTACAAGGAGCCATGCAGCTTTGATGGCGAGTGTGACAGCCAGACGGCAGGGCAGCATGCAGCTACACATCATCATGCAAGAGGTCAGAAGCAGGGCGATGGGCCTTACCAAAGTGGGCTGACTACAAGCCTAGTTGAAAGAGGTTTTGGGCCAGAGATTTCACTTACGACGAGGACAAACCCCTATCCTTGTTGGGGGTCAATGTGGGCCCCTAGATGGCTAGAAAACAGAAAACCAGTTTCTTGTGGTATCCAACTGCTGGTATGTGGCCAATACAGTTTACTAACCAGGCCCATCCTCTCAATTACATACCAAGGGTGGACCTTCAAATGGAACAGATCCTCTCTGGCCCCGTCCCAGGAGGAGGCAATTTAGAAACATTAAAGGTTAATCCTAGCTGGGGAACAGGCCCACAGGCGAGTTGGGAACAAAAGATGGAATTGGTGGAGGAGACTACCTATATGGTTAAATCCGGACTCTCAAGAAAGAGGAGCAGGGATGATAATTTAAATACCAGTAAGCCGTTACAACTTCCTGCTCCCCCTATGTCAAGTAGAAAAGGGGAATAGATAGTTGAAGGCAACAGGAAGGAACAGAGCAAAGACCAATCCAAGAAGGCAAAGTATGCAGTGGAATCAATTCTTGAATACAGGGTGGAGGCAACTGACCTAGATCGATCCCAGGATTATAAATGAAGTTGATGGCGTGGAACTGTCAGGGTGTGGGGAACCCCTCGACAGTCCGGGCAACCCAAAGACTTGTATGAAGTCATTCCCCAGGTGTTCTATTTCTTCTGGAAACTAAAAACAACAAAGGAAGATTGGAAAAAATTAGGGTCAAGCTAAAATTCAGGTGTGGGCTTTCGGTTCCTTCCAAAGGAAAGAGAGGGGGCTGGGAGTGCTATGGAATGATGATCTAGCTGTTTCAATAGCATTATACGGTAATTTTTTTATTGAGTTGGTGGTAAAGGAAACTAAGAGTGATATGAAGTGGAGGATATTTGGCATATATGCAAGCACCTCTACAGCAATTAGGAAGAGGCAATGGTGTACCCTCACTCAGAGAATAAGGTCTTCAGCCCAACCGGTCCTCTTCATGGGGGATTTTAATGCTATTACAGATCAGAGAGAAAAGAAAGGGGGATCTCATTGGAATGAGAGTGAAGCCCATGACTTTAGGGACTTCATCAGTAACTCGGGGTTTGTTGATCTCAAGAGTTATGGGCCCCATCATACATGGAGTAATAAATGGCAAGGAGACAAGCTCATTATGGAAAGACTAGATAGATGCTTAGCATCAAGGGAGTGGATGGTGATATTCCCACAAATGGAGGCTCGGGTGGTGCCCTCGAGTGGTTTGGATCATTTCCCATTGCTGATCTCTACCTCAGTCTCGCAGCCCAAACCACGGAATCAACGGCTAAGGTATGACTGCAGATGAGGTCGAATGGATAGGTGTAGGGAGATAATGGAAGCCTGTTGGGGGGATGTGGTGTGGAGGGGCCCCGACTCAGTGTCTAAATGCATTGATCAAACAAAAGTCAGTCTACGTAAGTGGAGAAGGCTTTCCCCCCAAGCCAACTCTAAACGTATGATTGATTATTATACAAAGAATTAAGCAGGTGTTTTGAGGAAGGGGTTGACATGGAGGAGACCCATCAAACTGAAGAAAGGCTCAATGAGAGCTTGGCTCTTGAAGAAGAATACTGGTGCACTCGCGCCAGGATTAATTGGCTCAAAAAAGGGGAAAGAAATACAAGATATTTCCATGAGAAAGTAAGACAAAGGGGAGGAAATAACAAAATCATGGGTATCTGTAATCAGAATAATGTTTGGACTAAGTATATGAAGGTAGTTGAGGACATATTTGCAAATCATTTTAAGAGGATCTACTCTACAGGTCATCCATATCTCTCCAACATCAATATGGATGTTTTGGCCCGTCAGTTAAACATGAAGAAATAGAGGGCATGAATGTGGAATTCTCATCATAGGAGATTGAAGTTGCTCTATTTGATATGACAGCAGCCTGGACCTGAGGGACTAACAACCGATTTCTTCCAGGATTTTTGGCATCTGACTAAATGGAAGGTGGTGCATGAAGTCAAGGAATTTTTCAATACTGGGCAGTTGGACCGATCTTGGAATAGGACCCAAATCGTGCTTATACCAAAGTGCAGGCATCTTATACAGGTTACAAATTTTCGGCCGATTAGCTTATGTAACACGGTATACAAGATTATATCCAAGACCCTGGTCAATCGACTCAAGAAGGTGATCCCAAGCCTAGTCGGCATGGAATAGGCAGCATTTGTAAGGGGAAGGCAAATTTCTAAAAACATTCTGCTGGCCCATGAAATTTCTCATTCCATCCTGGGGAAGAATGCTGATGATTATTTCTGGCAATGGATCGCTTGGGGCATATGGAGGCCATGGAAATGTAGAAATGAAAGCTCATTCAAGCACCCAATTCCTCCACCCAGCGAGGCAATTGAGATGGCTGGATCTCAGATAGAGGAATACAAAAGGGTGGGAGAGGTCCAAGGTCATGATGTTGACTTGCAGAATCCGATCAGATGGAACAACCATGGTGAGCACCACTACCCTTTTACGGATGCAGTGAGATGTATTAGCTCTGCTAATACAGCCGTGGGATGGGCTCTTCTATCAAAGGATTGGATAATCCAGTGCATGGGATGTGAAATGATAGGGATGACAAGCTCTGTAGAGAAGGTTGAAGCAAGGGCAATAGCTATTGGTATCAGGGAGGCTGGAGTTCCCATGGGGGTAGCAGTATGCTCAGATGCCCAAACGGTTATTGAAGGTATAGATCAGCCCCTGAATGGGGTGGCAGTAATAGAGCCAGTCCTCCATGATATTCGACAGATGATAGCAAACAAAGGTGTAGTCTTTTCTTACATTCCAAGATCATGCAACAAACTAGCTCACAACCTAGCCAAACATAGCTTTGCGAGAGGTGTTTCTCAAGTTTGGAAGAATGAAATCCCAATGTTCCTAGGAGATCATATGATGGTAGCACGGATGCTCCCACTCGTTGGATGAGGGAATGATTCTGCTTTTGTTTCATCTATCTGACAAAAAAAAAAGGTCAGAAGACCACGTACCAAAAATATTGGCCAATGTTTGTATGGGAATCTGTCCACAAAGGCGATGGCCACTGCTAACACATTCCAAAAACCTGCCGATCAAAAAATTAATAATAATACTAAGGGCAACTGCAATGAGGGTTTGATAGCGCTGAGATGGCGCTCAATGGAGCGCTACCTCAGCATTACCTAACCCCCTGGGCGTTGAGCGCTCGGACAGTTCTGAGCGCTCAATGCCCATCCCTTTTGTTTTTTATTTTTTTTAATTTTTTTTTAATATCTGGCATCTTCAACGTCTAAGCTGGCGCTCACTGCCCTAAATAGCCATTGCTATTATAGTTCTAATGGGTTTATCATTTTGAGTATTCCAAGTACAACCACTAGAGAAGGCATGCCAAACAACAAAATTTCACTTCATCCAACAACTTTCTGGTAACTGAGAAGTAACACTTATCAGTCATGTCAAATGACACTCATTTTCGTCATTTATTCCCACGCCATTAGGTATGCATTGAAGAAACTAACATGTTCTTCGCTTACTCAATGCATTAAAGAAGACAACTTGCCAAAACTGCAATAGAAGTACAGAACTTTTCCATATTTTAGGCCCTCTTTCATCTTTGAGGAAGCCTACTCAATGCAAGTTGTTGTCATAATCTAATTCCATGTTCTTCGCTTTAGAGTCGTTGGGATAAATACAGAAAGCTTGAAGCATCGACGAACTGATACATTATCTTCTACCTTAATAAATAAATCTGACGAACAGCTGACAAAGAAGAGAGATGTCATATTTCACTTATTACCAGACAAGCGAAGTTAGCTTGTGATGGAAAGAGAGAGAGAACTGAAATTGTAGGTTCTCAATTCCAAAAACTGACACCTGTAGACAGACTAAGCGGATAATGGACAGAGTCTCTTCCCATCCCAATGAGAAAGTCTTTCATCTGACGGGCATTCCGCATTCCATAAATAATTTCTCTTTCTTCTGGAACACATGCAAGATCTTACACAATTTACAAAAGAGTACCTGTTCATCTTACACAACTTTTTACATGTTTTTTTTAACTGTCATTGGACCTCCTTGGCCCAAAAAAAAAAAAAAGAAAAAAAGAAAAGAAAAGAACTAAGTTCGCATAATAACAAACCTTCCACAGTTCAATTTTCATTGGCGCCATTATTGACATAAGTCTACCGTTTTGCTTCTGCCTCATACAAGGGCTAGCCGCAAATACTGAGTAGGTGTTGTAGAGACATCTAATGGAGAATTAGACAAGAAAAAGGGCATAAACAAGCAGCATTGTTCTTACATACAAGTAAAACAAAGAACATGATTCAATAATTTGTTAATAATCTCCATTACTAATAAAATAGCTCATAAACACAACTACAAAAGATTATTATACAAATCTGTCTTCCCGACTCTAATCCATCTAAAGTTAAGGCAACATTTAAATTTCCAATAGTTTTTTCATTATCTAATTATTTATTTCATGTTATTTCAAGTCCATCACTACCCATTAAAATTTCTCTTTTTGATGGAAGCCCTTAAAAAAATTTTAGTTGTGTTCAAACCACCTTAATTAGTTTCCTTTCATTTTATCTTGATTGGGATATAGAGGTAACTAGGAATTGGTCCATTTCTCCAAAAAGGTGTCATTTTATCTTTGTCAGCACATTTATTTTTGGATTGTGATTTCTTTCATGGGGACTGGAGGACCTTCTTGTAATGCAGTGTCTGCCCAATGTTTCTAACCCGTAGGACTTTCCTAAAGTTGCTGCTTGTCCTCAGTATTTTCATAATCATTGTGGGGTGGTTGTGTTGAGAGACAAGCAGCCTATTTGGTGCAAGCAGAATTCACGGATTTTTTATGCAAACTTAGGACAGGTACTTAGTTTGGGAAAGTTCTAATTTTTCGCCATCCGTGTTGATCAGTTCTAGCAAGCTCAAAAATATTTTTCATATCGAGGAGTCCTTAAGAGGATAGTTCCTGTCTTATATAACCTTGTTCTTTAGTGCAGGCTTCCTGGTTGTATATTTTATACAGTTCTCATACTTAATACAGTTCTTATTTGTTGTTTAAATAAAAAAAATTCAATACCAAGTACTAATCTCAAAACATCTCATCTAAAATTTTATTTAATATTTTGTATAAGATTCTTTTTAACTACATTATTTGCTTATTTTACGATAAGGATACGATTAAGAGAATAATGAAGGAAGAGAGAGAATATTTAACAATGGAAGTACTTACCTCATCAGGTTGCCTAATCCTGTTACAACAATTCAACAATTCTTGCTTTCACCCTGTTACAACATTTATAAATATGCAAATTGCCTAATCCTCGGCCTTTTAGAAATATCTTTCAACTCAAGAGTGATGGTCGAAAACACTACGGAGGTTACTCCCCTATAACAACTTCTGTCCTCGGAACCTACTTCGACATTACGGAAGCGTTCACGGCATGCCAGCTTACTCTTGTCCTGACGCTGGGCTTGAAGAACCCAGTTATCCAGAGGAGAGGAGCGGGCAGCGGTTGAGCGGGAGAAGCACTTATTAACACTTTGTACTCCAATTAGTACAGGACGGCGGCCATTGGTAGGGTCCTGCACTCCCTAAGACCATTCGGTCCCTCGTCCAGAGTCTTCCACCCCACCCAGACTGGTGCTGCCGCTACCGAGAAAGCCGCTTCCCGAGGTCCTGATGCTCCCTCAGGTCGACCCGCAGCTCCTCGTTGCTTGTCTTTTGTGCGATTGGTAATTGAAGCATGAAGCGCCTCCATATTAGAGCGGTACTGGCCTTATTCCGATCGCTCGTTAGCAGCGATCTACGGCCAGGAAAGAACAGAGTAAACAGGAACAGAACATCAGGGGAAAGCCACAACAACGAAAGCACTTTTTCACCCTTTCATATACTAGGGGATTTCACTTGGAAAAGAAAATGTTCCATACTAATGGATTCGGGTCCATAACCATGGGTTCCAATGCACGAGATCTTGTAGCACTTACCAATGAGGCCCTATCAATTAGTATTACACGGAAGAAATCCATTATAGACACTAATACAATTAGATCCGCTCTTCATAGACAAACTTGGGATTTGCGATCCCAGGTAAGGTCGGTTCAGGATCATGGGATTCTTTTCTATCAGATAGGAAGGGCTGTTGCACAAAATGTACTTCTAAGTAATAAGATGAGAATGCAGTTGCTTCTCAAAGAACAGGATCCTCTTTTTTCATTATTGAGAAAAGATAAGCCCGTAGATCTGGCGCTAATGGCTTCTTCAATCAAGTGATGTTGTTGTAGCCGATTTCATCGAAGTGGAAAAATCGGGAGATTTTTCCTAGGGATTACGATAACTCTAGAAATTTGGAAAAATTTTGATTGGCTTATGACCCAAATCCAAAGAGTAATAAAGAATCGAATAATCATTCTAGGATCAAACCGTCCAACGAATGAAACGAATCCCTGTGACGGTTCGAGTGGGAGGCGCGGAAGTTGCTTGGCTATCCTACCCATATCACAACACTCAAACCTAGGGGTAAGGAAATGCGTCCATTCATTGTAGCCGATACCGAGACTTTACTGATCAATAACGTTCATAAGCCTTATGCAGCACGAGTTAGATTCAGTCCTCAAACTTCAGTCTCTCTCCTGCTAAAAGGGTAAACTTGAAGAAGAAGGTGCAACTTCCTCCCCTTTCTCATTCAGTGGTAAACCTTACCAAGACTAGTTGCCTCAACGAATTGATATGCTTTTGCTTTTTGTGACACCGACGAATGCGGAATACGGAGGAATACGTCTTGAAGACGGCTTATTAGACAAGAGCAAGGCGATGACTATTGACATAGCCGTTTAGGTGAGGCAATGAATAGTGTTCAATAGACAGAGAAGACGAGAGAAAGGACCCATTTCCGACCCCGGGGCCGGGTCCCGTTAGCACGGTCCCCTGGGGGAGACCCCCCCCCCTGTGACCCCCCCCACTGCTCGGGTCAGGCATGGACTCCTCATTAAGGGAGTCCAAGCCGACCCTACTAGTGCTAGCTCCAGAATTAGTTTCTTTATACACTTGTAATCAACTGCTTAGGCGGGAAGGATCCCCCTAAAACCCCCTCTGATCGGGAAGGCATTGACTCCTCATTAAGGGAGTAAATGCCGTCCCTTGCTATAAATAAGCACAGATCGAACTCTCTACTGGAGCTATTTTTCATCCCAGAACCGTAGCCACCCGTCCCATTTTCTTTCTTTCTCAAAGAGTGAATTTTCAGCCATCAATCAATTCAAACGTCGATCAATCTCGGGATTTTGAATGAAGAAATTCAATGAATTCAAGAGAATTCTTCAATCTCGGGATTTTGAATGAAGCCCATAACACTCCTGAGGGAAGGGGAGCATCCCCAGCCCGAACGGAGCTGTCTTCCTTGTGTTTATTTCCTACTTATATTTCCTACTTATTGTTCTTTCCGACTTATATGCCTCCTTCCTCTTTATATTTCCTACTTTCTTACCTACTTTTTAAGGGGTTGATATTATTATTTTACCTCTTATTAGGGAGTTTTATATGTTTCTAGCCTTGTTTTAGAGCTGTTTATTGCCTAAAATTTGTCTTTTTTCTTATGCATTTAGGGTTTGTCTTCAACGCCACCTCTCTGTATGACTTGTCTTACAGGGCCCTTTCGGTCACTTATGACAGACCGGTTTAGCGTCCCGGTGAGCCACAAGCCCATTCGTTGACGTTAGGCCCTGCTAAACCTACGAGCAGGGTCCAAGCCGACCCTACTAGTGCTAGCTCCGGAATTAGTTTCTTTATGCACTTGTAATCAACTGCTTAGGCGGGAAGGATCCCCCTAAAACCCCCTCTGATCGGGAAGGCATTGACTCCTCATTAAGGGAGTAAATGCCGTCCCTTGTTCAGCTAAGAGGTTTTCTTTAAAACTTGAAACCCGAAGCGTTTGAACAGCTTAGGCGGGAAGGATCCCCCTAAAACCCCCTCAGACCTGATCGGGCATGGACTCCTCATTAAGGGAGTCCACGCCCCTGAACAAGACGGTTTCCACTCTTTTTTTTCAACCGACTCCATACCTACCCCGGAGGTGAACTAGAGCTGGGAGAAATGCCCAACTGCCCTTTCTCTTGCTAGCTAGTGATCCTATTTTTTACGATGCTAGGCTCGGGTTGATTCCCTCCCCCCATACTGATACCCAATAGAGTCAAACCAATGTCGTTCTCTAGGCTCTTCCCTAGAGCGTCTATCAGTCTCACCGGGTAGTGGCACTTAGGAAATCCCACGAATGAGAGCACACGAAAGTTGACTTAGCCCACCTTATTATACGATTGGGTTGGGTCTTCGTCCGCTCCCACTTGACTTGTATTAGTAGGGCGAGTGCCTCCATAGAATCATCAGAAGCTACAATCCCTTGGGAAACGCCTCGACTTAGATGGGCAGAACACCAAATAGAACTGACTTAGAGCGCTTACCGATGACACCCCCTTAGAAGCAA